>JAQIWG010005331.1:0-14669 GCA_034695025.1 Chamaedrilus cognettii | reverse complement strand
GTGTGTAGTATAGCCTGGTAACACAGCCGCTGTGTGTAGTATAGGCTGGTAACACAACCGCTGTGTGTAGTATAGGCTAGGAACACAGCCGCTGTGTGTAGTATAGCCTGGTAACACAGCCGCTGTGTGTAGTATAGGCTGGTAACACAACCGCTGTGTGTAGTATAGGCTAGGAACACAGCCGCTGTGTGTAGTATAGCCTGGTAACACAGCCGCTGTGTGTAGTATAGGCTGGTAACACAACCGCTGTGTGTAGTATAGGCCACCAGAAGCATGCATGGTTGTATACAGGCGGGACTCGCGCCGGTCAGTGTTCAGTTTGCAGCCGGGGGACGTTCCAGCGTCCTAGCGTCAAAGATTCTCGGTTTGCATGCTGTTAGCCTGCCACGCCATTACACAACCACGCATCGAAGCGTGGTCTGTAACAGATCACATAATCTTCATAATAATAATGAGTTGTGTCATCGCTTTTGTGAGCGTTCGTCTGCTAACCAGTGCACGATTTTTTTCATGTTTTAGGTTCGACCAAATATAAATTTGCTTTACCTACAATCATTTACATGTGTAGCACCTTCTCAGCGACGCAGCGCCGTATTTAAAGCAACGTTTTTCTTCTACTTCTAAGGACACGGTGGCTTTGGCTTATATCTCTCTTGAGGTACCGTAGGCCCTATCCAGACCCCGCTGTAGGCTGTTGTCAGCGCATGTGACTTGAGCAGACGAAAAATCTTCTAAATCTGAACTTACGCAGCAGCGTATATGCAGAGTACAGCTGTAACAATTGACACGGTGTGCCTTTTAAATATCCGAAATGAGAGATAAGCGGATCGTAAGTCAGCGAGCTATCCCACTAGACACACGCAAGTAGCGTGCACTCAGCGCAGCCCGGTGATTATGCAGGACTCTTAACTCGTCAGCGGACCGGGGGACAAGGCTGCAATCGATGCGAGGTCCGGCGGCAGGGCTGGCGCGAGCCCCCTGGGACCAACGGCAGCAGCCGGGACGTGGACGGGACACGGGATAATGATCGGGCTAAAATGGGATTAGGACGAATGGGTAATCACCGCCGGGTGGGAGCGGGGAGGTGGTGCTTGGAGGGGGAGCAATGTCTTCAATGGAGGAAGTGAAACAAGGAGATGTGAGCAAGGAATTCAAAATGCAGTCGATTTTGCTTATCCGAAAATCCCATTAGTTGCGATTAGATAATGATGTTATAAACGCCATAAGCAATGAGTTGAACCCCTATAAGCTCTGATTTCGAGACAACTATGCGCATTCGTTTTAAATGCCGAGACCTGAACGTGCGTCAGCATGTTTGGTGCCACCGCAAATTTATCCCACCCCCCATATCATAGCCGCACGCGACAGCGCGTTATTTTCAAAGCCAACATTGGCCTGCTACTGATGTTTTGCATTAAAATCGAGAAGCGGATAGACAACTATAATTATTCGCACCGTGCTCCGAAGTCTATAAATTGCAGCCTAGAGAGCAGTCAAGCAATGCGTAGAACAGTCGAGCAATGCATGCTAGTTTCCTCCAACAGGGCAGTAGTCTATATACCGCACACACGTGTGACTTAGTTAGGGAGTGGCAGTTGATTGCAGCTGGTGCCGTAGTCACCATAGTCGCGACTCCCTCGCTGGAGCTAATTTTGAGATGGCTCCAGCTAAATCGCCAATGCCGTGCGTGTGTTTTTGGATGGCGCGACCTCGAACCTAGCGCCAGCTAGGCAGTCGCGGCTATAGTGACTACGGCCCCAGCAGAGCCTTGCGGCTGCATGCTCTGACGCGCTGCAGAGGTTTGCGCCGTGTGACGGGAATCCGCTGTGAAGTCGAGGCTTACGCGTCGCCCGTCAGGCAACGTCGGGGATCGTGATACAACGCGATACCTTGAGTGTAGCCTATACGTGATGTCCAGTGGGCGTAGCAAGACTTCTGGTGACGCAGCGGTACGCGCAGCGGTACCAGTAAATTTACTGATACCGCTGCGCGTAATATCTAATATAGCCAATTACTGACAATGCGAATAGCAGGACAAAGGGTATACGGCATACGTGCCACGAAGGAACAAAATCAAGCGGTTTAACTTTATAGCTTTGGTTAGACTTCGCTTGACAGTTTGAATTTGTGTTGACTACCATAGCAAGAAAAGAAGATTTACATCTAAGTACAAGTCTACTAACGCGTCTTGCTGTAAAACAGCTACCCAGATTCTTGCTTTCAACTTCAACCACTGTTGGTCGTAACTTTGTATATGCATTGAAATTCTGAACGTCTATAAACCTTTCGCGTCCTATGCAACGTGGTCCTACTGCGTGAAGCCCAGACCGCTGCCGGAGCACTAATTGGGTCGCGCGGCGCCTGGCGATCATTCTTTGAACCGCTGCAGCGCACCGCGTCCAGCACTGCGACCGTGAACACATCGCCCGGCTCCAATACACAATCTGCGCGCGCGAGCGCGGTACAAACCACGCCCACTGTATGCTTTCATTCATCTGCCAATCAAAAAGTCAGCAAACAATTACTTAAATATATAACATAGGAACTATGTTTAATTGAACTAGCATATACATATGGATCCTCGCCCCATATCTAATCCTAACCCAACCCTACCCTAATCCTACCCTAACCGTAAACTAACCCTAAACCAACCCTAAGGGAATTCCCAGCGGTCTGCAACGGTTGAGCCGTGAGGTGGGCGTGGCTTGTATGAAGCTCTGTGGCGCAGTTTATTCGCGCCCGGCTCACGTCCGCGGAGCAGGGAAAAGTACCAGCGCTTTCAATAAGCGTGTCACGTGATGCATCAGCTGAACGTAATTAGCATATCACGTGATATATATCAGCGCGTGGAGTAGTTGGGGGGGGGGGGAAGAAGACCGTGGGGCCTGGGTGGAGGTGGAGCGTGAAAGTGGAGGTGGGAAACAATAATTATACCAACAGGTTAAATAAATTGCAAGGCGTGAGCAAACTGTAACTACCAGTCATGCAGAGGTCTACAATTTTGAGAGCATTCAACTTTTTGACGCAATAAAACTCAAAACAGCGAGCTATTTTTTTGGCAGAGGTTATGAGAAAAAATACACGCACAGGCGAATTTCGTCAAAAATTAATCCACTCAAGTGGTTGATCATGCGCACTAGCTTTACATACACTGAACGCGACCTCTGATGCTAGCCTGGACTGATTAGAATACCGACGAGTAAAGTGCATGGTTTAGCTCGTAGCGGGACCGCCATTTTGGTTTTTAAACCGGATGTGACGTCACTCATAGACACGCCAATAGGCCTAAATGCCGCGCTTCAGTGCTTCTGAGTTTCGTAATGATTATGGCGTGACATCATTAATTTTACGGTCGACGTCTATAATTGAACAATCAACTACACTAGAGCCACGCAGGTGTATCGATTTCTGAATGGCTCTTTGCGCACGACTGGATCTTAATGTTTCAGACAATTATTCTTGAGATTTTTCTTTCCTGGAATAGCTGACGCTTTTTCCACGGCTAGGTTTCTCCTTGGTCTGAGGGTTCCTCCATCTTCCGAATGCACTTGACTATGAAGTCGCTCCGTCGTTGCAATATGTTTCCGATCGCGATGCTCTGGAGATGTTTCTGAAGATCTGGCGAATGTACAGCGCTCTCAAAGGCGTCTAGAAACTGGGCTCTTCGCGCAAGCTGGCTGTGATCCATGGCGTGCAGCGATTCAGAAATTGACAAAACTGTAGGCCGATTGCAGTGATTCAACATAAAATGCTCACAACGCTGCTCCTGGATACTCTCCTCTTTCTGCGGCTTAACGACAACGAACGCATCTTTATTATTGATCAAAAAAGCACTTTTTAAAGAAGTTTTTCAGATTTTAAATTAGCACCAGAGGTCAATTCGACCGCTGTTCATAGAGATCAAAGCAAGAAGAATTCGATGCCGTTATGTATGCTATTGCATATGATGCTTCGTGTTGAGGTGTCGATTTGACTATTTCCTGACAGCAAAATTCCTGAAGGAAAGATGTTGTACGGGTAGGTGTTGTCCGCGGATGCGAGGCACTGCGGGGCTGCACGGAGAGCTGACCCACGGTCACTATCCGACAATTGATGCGGATGAAATCAGAGCCTCCCATTGGTCGAGCGCGATCACGTGACGATTGGATCGATTTGATAGTGGTCAGCGCCCGTGAACACAACGAGCCGCGCGGACAGAAATACACTATCTATTTATCCCGGGCACAAATCCATTATTATTGATCCGTTTTCAGAAATGGTTGAAGAATTTCTTATAAACTAAAAGATTTAAAGTTGGAACTTAATAAAAATTAAAGAGCGTAAAAAATTAAATATGCAACTACAGCCGTCTAGTTTCAATTCGCTGAGCTGGGAGGAGGGGGGGGGGGGGGTGAGCTGAAATGAAATCTACCAATCTAAAACATAGGTATTATTTGTGTCATTCATGTTTGATCGAGTATCTCAGCCAGCTGTTTGCTTTATGTAAAGGCGCTTTGAAGCATCGTTCAACAGCAGTAGCTGCAGTGACGCTGTGTGCTGCCGCATCCCGCAGCAGCTACAGTGCTAAAAGCGACGCTCGAGCAGTCATGCTCAACCACGCTGCCGACCTCTCGCTGCAACATCCTGCGCCATGCCAGCTAGTGTTGCAGCAGCGACCACCGCAATGGCGGCCTCTCGACTCGGCGGACTTTGGCTGCGGGTCGCGCTGATGACAGTCCGGGGGATGATGCTCTGTGTGGAGGCTGCTGGCGAGGTGAGAGAGCAACTCTGTCTGATGTACATTATAGTCTACTGCAGATTTGTGGCTCAAACTGTATTCAAACTATAGTCCATCGAAGTTCTCTTGCAGTGTATTGTAGGCGTGCGACGACGCATTTTGTGTTCAGGGCTATGACACGCTTCAATCACTGACCCCTTGTAAAGTATTTTCGAGAAGAACATTTTCACCGTGAAGATTTATTGAATTATTGACACAGGGTGGAGTTGCTGGTCACGTGACTGAGAGTGAGCCAATGGTAGCGTTCGTCTGCAGCCTGCCCGCGGTGCACCTCACTGCTGCGGGGTGGGTCAAGGACTTCTCGACGGACTGCGTGCACGGGGGACACGACCAAGTGCTCGAGTACTGCCGCAAGGTTCGATCAGTACTTGCCCTCACAACTATAATTATATACGCTTCGAGTCAGTTAGCTTTATACGCGATCTCTACTGTAGATGAGTATATAGGACTCCGTTCGTGGACTTTATATGTTGTGTGGAATGCAAGAATTCGATTGCGTACTAAAAAAACATAATCTTTCGGCTGAAACATCGGATATACGTGTAAACTCTTGGTCGATTAATATTATAAATTCTTTTTTTAACAATGCGAATAACTCGTAGATTGATCATACTGTTCATGCAATGCCTTGTGGCATCATCGATGGGTGTGTAATATTGTACGTGCTGCATCCATTTATTTAATTAATTTTTTTGAGTGTGTATTATTATGTTGTTTCTGCCGTGAGGCGAAATAAAGTTCTATATCTAGGCTGTTCAATTGCGTGCTTGGTTGTAGGCTAACTGTGTGATGTGATAACTGTGTGATGTGATAACTGTGTGATGTGATAACTGTGCGATGTGATAACTGTGCAGTTTTGTTTTACAAAATGATCCAATCACAGCGCAGTGGTCGTGCATGAACTAAATATAGAAATATTTCAAAGTTGACTCTTCAATGTTTATTACTACACGCAGCTGAGCTCGCAGCTCACAGCTAACAGCTCGTTTGACATTACCTCTCATACAAGAACCATGAAAGAGCAGACAGTTTGATATAGTGCCTCTAACCCCCATCAGTTAGTTGTCGCTGGTCGCAGGTCTATCCCTCGCTCGACGTGCGCAGCGTGGTGGAGGGCCGCTCTCAGGTCACGGTCGCCGACTGGTGCCCGGCGGGCCGCGCGCGCTGTGCGCACAACGCACACACCGTCACTCCATACCGCTGTCTCGGTATCTGCCAATCAGTTGTTTTTTTTTATATTCTGACTGGCTAAGTCCATATAATATAAATGATTGAAGCTCCTTGGACTGATCAATGTCTGATCCTATGACACATATATCTGAAGGGCTTATAACCTAAAGCAATCACTTTAAATGAAGTGATTTTGCTAAGAAAAAATACAAGCAATTGTTTATATGAAGATATTTGATCATTCTCTTACTTTTTAAGTCTTCATAGCAGTGCAGTAAATAATCGACAAGACAACAATTTTTGAAGAGAGATAAATATCAAATTTTTTTGCCAACGTCAAAGGTCCGTAACTGAGATCCTCTGCCTGGGCTGCAGTGGGTCCCTTCCAAAACGACGCTCTGCTCGTACCGCATCTCTGTCTGTTCGACCAAGCCCCCGCCCCCAGCCCCGCTTACCACGCCCCCCACGCCCCCAACCACGCCCCTCACGCCCCCCCGCGCCCCTGCAGAGCCCCCGAGGCCTGGAATGCTTCCGCGAGTGCAGCCTGCGAGGGGCGCCGTCTGACCCTTCACAGCCTTGCCCTGACCCAGGCCTGCGGGGGGTCAAGACCAGGGTTTGGGGGGGTAGAGTTTGTGTGCTGCCCCGGGCACACGGCTAAGGGGGAGGAAGAAGCAGAAGAAGAAAAAGAAGAGAAAGATGATGAAGATGGAGCCAGCGGTAAGTTTGCATAATGAAGGACATGACCATTATGTCAATTAAGGCACAGACTTTTGCATTTTTGCAAAAGTTGGAAGTTTTTATGGTCGGATAAATCGTAAAATATTTATCAATAGCAAATTATTTGCATTTAATAATGAAGCTTTGACTTTCATCGTAGCTGGCTGTTTACTTTACAACAACTTACTTACGATAATACGGTCAGTGGTAGTATTGGCAGATAACGTTGATGACGTCATCATTCACAGATAACGTTCATTACATCATCACTCACAAAAACATTGATGACGTCATCAATGACAGATAACATTGATGACGTTGGCCGAGCGATTGACCTCCTTTCCCCTCCTGATTTCTTCGAGCCTTCCACCCCCCACTCCACACCCCCAACCCTTTCAAACCACGCCATTGACAACTCGATCAACGATTGGCCGCCAATGACGTCATCAATCGCCGAGGTAGTGACGTCATCAGGCGCCGAGCTAGTGACGTCATCAGGCTCAGAGGATGGCGGTGGCCCGTATGCGCATTACATGCTGAGGAATGACGCGAGTCTGACGGAACACGAGGCGTACAAGGAAGCCAAGGCTGACCTCGAGAAACAACATTATCACAGGGTCTGCAAGGTACTGAATCCATTGTTTCAGAGATTCTTCATTTCAAACAGCAATTCTTGGACGGGCAGACTGTTCTTTTAATTCTGTTTCTTAATTCTTCCAGTTTGCAACTGATACGCCTGCTTCGTTTCAGTAAATGGTTGTTTATTTGCAAACTAAAATAGATAACTCAAGGCCAGTCCAACATTTTAAATGCAAAGCAACTAGCTTCGCATTGGAAGTGTTGGAAGGCTGCCAGCTGGCAAACGATGGCTGTACACACGAAAGCTCATTGTCTGGGCTAACTGGTGAAGCAGAACTTTGGATGATGCAGCAGTAGTGTGTGGGTGTTAGATACTGAGAGAGTGGACTGGTGCACATAGTCGGGTCCAGGCGCTGAGGGGCGTAGACGCCAAGGGGAAAGACAAGCTCAATCGTCAGATCAGCGCGGTGACTGCTTCCTTCCTTGTTTGTTGGTCCTTAGTACTATCAAGTACTCCGTGCCGCCGTTCTGTGTCGCTGCGCGCTGCTAGACTTTGTGCTTCCTCTGGATTCTTTATAGCAGGAAAATTTGATTGAATGTCAGTGGTAGAAGTGTGCAATTAAAGTTGCCTGCGAGTGTGTCTGTATGTTGTATGTATGTATCTGTATGTATGTTGCCTGCCTTTGTCTGTATGCAGGCTTTGAGTTAAATGTCTTCCTGCTGATCCCCAGTCGGATATTTTAGTTAAAATGAATTTTACGACTTTGAGACTTTGGGACTTTGAGACTTTGCTTGGCAAAGCATCCACTCCAGCCTCCTCCTCGACACGCAGCGAGCATAAATCTATAACGAGCATATATACTGGTATATATACTGCTTTCTCCTTTGTCCCCGTTCAGAGGTTTCTGAAACTTCGCGAGTCCCAGATGCGTGACGCCGCGGCTGAGATGTCGCGGTTGACACAGGAACATCAAGAAAGAGTTCGGGCTGAGCTCAAGACTCACAGACAGCAGGCGTGGCGAGAGTACAAGCAGACACTCGGAGGCACACACCCTAGCGTGAGAGAGCGTCTCTGCCTGCCCTAGCATTTGTCTAGTAGCTGAACCTGGGACATGGCTACAGTATGCGACTTTGCTCACACTCATTGCAATCAAAATAATCTTATCAGAGATATTTTTCATCAATTACGTTTTAAATTGTGTTTTGATCAATGCGAATGTGAGTTTTTATAGGGTGAAGTAATTGACGATTTTTATGATAAATCAATTCTTAGAAATGTGCACTTTGTGCACTTTGAAACCTAGGAATATGCTTTTAATAGTTTTTTGAGGTTCAGATTAGAGAAAAAAAAGAGTCGTACTCATTACACATATTGCATTCTTATACATCCTACTTTGCAAAACAAGAGTAATAAAATAGAAGTAATAGTTAGGATAATAGAAATGATGGTGGTGGCTAGACAATAGAGACCCTGTGGCTCTGCTCCTCTCAGTACATGAAGATCCAGCGAGCCCTCAAAAATTACATCAAGGCTGACCAGAAAGAGCGCGCGCACCTCATACACCACAGCGAGTGCTTTCAGCACAAGGTTGACCAGAGGACGCATCTAACACACAACACTGAGAACCTTGGGCACAAGGACCCAGCGGGCGCCCAGGCTTGGACCAGACTACTGGCTGACCAGCTGCGCGCCGCCGACCAAAGTCTGACCGCTGCGCTGGGCATGCTCGGGCATCTAGCCACACCGCTGCAGCACAAGATACGCAAGCATATTGGTGGGGTAATATTGCCATCTGTTCATGGTTGTTTTTATCACTTGTTGTATCACATGCATTCTTTTGCGTTAGTTGCAATTGTTGCCTTTTATGATCAGATGCCCCTCCTGATGCCAACCAGAATAGTAGACATTCTTGCTGATGACTGGAAACTAGCAACACTTTCATTATCATAACACTTAGAATCAGTGCTTCATCGCTAGTCTTATTGAAATTATCTCAGATTAAAGATACATCCGCAAAATATAGTGTGGTGAGTAGAGTGAGTATAGTGAGTATAGTGAATATGAGTATAGTGAGTTCATCTGAGTTCAATACGATCTGAGCGATCTGGGTCGTGAAGCCATTTTTGTTGTATGACAATTTGAAACCAAATAGCCCTTGATTGAACAACTGTCGCTTGTAACTGTACAACGGATTTCTCGATCATCTCTGTAGCTGAGTTCCTGAAGGACTACGACACGCTGGACGAGAGTCTCGCCGCCCTTCAATCCAAGATGGCCGCCGTGTCTGGCTCCAGTGCCCCGCCCACTCCTCCACCAGGCTCCACCCACCAGGCCATACGCCAGCTGTCAATCATCGCCGCTGCTGCGCTTAGCCCTGCAGCGCCAGGTGTGAATATCGTGCATTCAAAACAGAAAAGAAAAGTTTTCTATTTCAACCGATTGTGGGCCTGGCACTATAGTCATCCTGTCTCACCAATGCCTTGCCGCAGACACGTGTCAAGTTTGAGCAACATGTCATTATCGCATGTTCTCATTCATGCAGAGATTTTTCTTGTCGCGCTTCCTTAAATTGTTGGGAAATAGCGAAAGGTATATCGATGTCCATGTTTTTCATAATGTTGTCGCCTTGTCATATATGCAGAAGTCAAAGAAGAACCCGACCGTAGTTCAACACTGCCCTCGTACACTGGCACGGTGGCCCCTAGCTCCGCTCCCCACATGCGACCTTTGAACTTTGACTCCAGCTTTGACCAGTTCATTAAGATGTCGCGTGACGAGGGGTACATAGAGATCAGAGGTCGCGTGGGGCACGTCGGGAACAGTCGACTAGGGGAACTAGAGGCGAGTATTGTACACCGTTATCGATATAAACAATATTGACCAATCAGAATTGACGACTAGTCGTATTGTCTTGATTGGCACTTGATTTCAAGGCTTGTACATTATTTCTATCAACAATAAATATTTGTCGCAGCATATCTATTGAACATATTCATTTACCTTTTGGATCATATTAAAATGATGCGCGCATTTTGTTCAACCAGTGGATATCTTTTGTGACAGTCATTTGATTATCATGAACATTGATAATAATACATAAATAATAAATGGTCTTTGTTAACACTGCTTGATCCGCCATTTATTATTTGCTATATTTCAATATTTTTGATATGTTTTTACGTAGTCAAACCTATATTCTTGTGTACGTGTACGTTTTCAGCTACTATTATAAGTGAAATAAATATATTGATAAATAATGGCTAACTGCAGAAATACAGTGTATCCGTCCGAGATATCTCAGGCGTACATTTACTCGTAATCTTTAACAATGATCATTAATTGAATAGATGTATATCAAAATTTTAATATAATTTATTTTCTCCCAGGTGGGTTCGATTAGGAAGGTGGTGGGCGGTCCCACTGATATGTACCTAGCCACGCCTCTCGCTATAGCGGTCTGCAGCATAGTCGTGCTGTCAATCATCGCAGTGGGCGTGGTCTTCCTGCGTAGACGGGGCCAGCAGCCGCAGCGGACCAATGAGAAGGAGGAGGTTGCCATGCCAACCGTTGTCATGCCGACTCAGATGAACGGTTATGAGAATCCGACGCACAAGTATTTTAGCGCTGGGTTGGAGTGTGAGGCGTGAGCAGGGTGACAGGGTGCGAGGAAGGGATGATGATCTTTATATTGTTGTTTATATCGATGTTGATCTTGTTGTTTATATTAATGTTTACGGGATATTGTTGTTTACATCGTTGTTTATATTAATGTTTACAGAATATTGTTGTTTACATCGTTGTTTATATTAATGTTTACGGGATATTGTTGGTTACATCGTTGTTTATATTAATGTTTACGGGATATTGTTGTTTACATCGTTGTTTATATTAATGTTTACGGGATATTGTTGTTTATATCGTTGTTCGGAGGTGAGCCTGTCCGTGAGTGTGAGAAAGAGCTGAGCGATGTTATTGCTCTGCTTGTATAAAATAACTCCTAAAAGGTGAAAGACGATGAGAAAGCTTGAGAAAATGACATTTTTATTTTTCCAAAGGCATATCGATAGTCTCAATGTTTGATGAAAAAAGGATGTGAGTGCTTTCTAGCTGTTGATATCAATTACTTCAAATGTGTGCTTTTTAACATCTGAGCAGTTCAGCGCAGCAATAACTAAATAGACTGTAGCCTATAATTGTAACAAGACTATGATAGGACTGCAGGCTACATAATTATTGCAGTACCTAGATGGCCGTCAGGGTGTGTTTTGAGCCAAATCATAACACTAGTACAGGCCTGTGCTACATTTACCTTGTTCTACGGGATATTGTACCCTTATCGTCAACGGTGACGAACTACGTCCGTCAAAGTGTAATGCACGCATGACTTTGTATTTAGAAACTGCGCGCGATTATGCTTGCTCATGTTTTCTGGTGGCTTGATGAGCCGGTGCACGTGTGTTGCAACACTTGCTGGAGCTGGCTACTGACGTGTCCTGCAGAATGGTACAGCAACTGCAACACTATACTGTAATTGAGATCGCTGAGCGTTTTGAATAACGGAAATGAAGTAACAACCTGATTGTGAGCGGTTTACTAATAATGTCTGTGTCTGCACAAATCGACGATTTCGCAAAGATGTAGCGCTAATTAATGAAATCCAAGAGTGACAATAGAAGACCGTTGATGGAAACACACTCAAACTTAAATTTAATGCTGCATTACCGGGCAGTTAGGAAACGTGGATAAGCAAGTGTAAATTTGACGCGCAGCTTCGTAATAACAGCAGCACGCAGTATGCTACAGATAGACTGCAGTCCACATTGTCGTCCTAGCGTGTCGCTACGATTGTCCAGATTCTGGCTCAACTTTGTGCACGTTGCGCTATATGCCGACTACAGTATGACTATTGCGCATGCAGCCACGGTCACTCAGTCCGAAAACGATTAACGAATTTACCTTGACCTCAAGTTAATTGAGTCTGTAGCGCAAAGAATCGAATGAGACTCGAGATTAACGTTGGAATATCAATGCGCGGTTCTAGAGAAACTGTAATAAAAGCGATTAGGTTGCGCAGTAGGCCTATAGGCTAGGCTTAGCTTGACCCGTTGCAATTTTGCGTCAACGTAATTAAAACTGTCGTTTTCTGCGAGTTGAGATCATTCTACAGGTGTGACCATGAAAGATAATAATGCCAGGTCAGCGCAAACGTGTACCGAGGGATCAGAGTCCGCAGCTGTGGACTCTGTGGTACACAACGCTCCGGTGATACTCAGCATGACATGACAGTTTTATCGTTCTATCACCACAGCCATAGCTCAAACCACAGCTCTAATGAACCAGTTTCAACTGGTCAAATCTATAAAAAAAAACTCAGTCCGAAGGTCCTTGTTCGACGTTCTTGATCTCCGTGCGTCTATAAATAAATCCACATCACTGCACACGCTTCACTCACACAGCAACTGCTGGACGATCGGTAGGCCTACATATGATATACCGTGACGACAAGTGGTTATCCCAGGCCTACTTGAAGTACCCACAAACAGAAGATCATGGGTTCCTATGACTCCGGCGACGCTATCAAGCAAGTTCACTTCAGTTTAGCTCAAGAGAAACGCATCTATGACCAAACGGTCCCTCCTTCAGACCCAAATCCGACATCTCAACATACAAAACACAATTCAACTGCCAACGGATTCAGCGCTCTCAAAAAGCCGCCAAGTGAAAGCAGCGCAGAAAGCTGTCACGATCCTTCCTCAACAACAATCGCAGACGATCTCCCCGACAAGGCCATCAGTTACGACGAGGCGCTGGTG
Organism: Chamaedrilus cognettii; assembly: GCA_034695025.1. Taxonomy (NCBI): domain Eukaryota; kingdom Metazoa; phylum Annelida; class Clitellata; order Enchytraeida; family Enchytraeidae; genus Chamaedrilus; species Chamaedrilus cognettii. The sequence goes on along the minus strand of JAQIWG010005331.1, from coordinate 1,612 downwards.
CTAGCGGGAGAGCTCGGACGCTTCCAGAAGGTTGCCTTGCTCATCGTAGGCTCGGCTCTCGTGTACGTGGCCTTCCAGCTGCTTGGTCACGTCTTCATAGGGACCGTTCCCGAACACCGCTGTGCGCGCGAACACGAACAACAACAGACTGACGTCATCGATTTTAACGACGGCGATTTGATTGACAACATGACGTCACAGAACGCGACACGGGACGTTGTAACGTCACGCAAACTGAAGCGCTGTTGGATGAGGGTGGGGGGTGGGAATGAATCAACGGTGGGGCTGTGGCAGGGGTGGAATGTGAGTGAAGGGGTGAATGTGACGGGGAGGGAGGAGGGGGGTTGGTCGGCCTGCCAGTATGGATGGGTCTTTGACCGCTCCGTCTACACTTCCACCATTGCTACGGAGGTAGGCTAAGTTTTAGAGTTAATCCTAAATTAATAATCTTAAACTCTATTGCTTTTGTCAAAGTCTCTACGTCTAGTTACGGCGAAGGCCTACTGTACTGTAACACGCAGTTGATGCCTTGGAATTCGGCTGTAATATCTTGACGCTGTTTCGCAGTGGGAGCTGGTCTATATATTGTTTGGCCCTATTGCGCGCAGTGGGACCTGGTCTGCGGCCGACGTTGGATGGCCTCAGGGGCCTACACGCTCCCGCACATCGTCGCCCCCATAGGGACTCTCTTCTACGGGATCTTCAGCGACCGGTCGGCCCCTTGCTCAAATATAGGCCAAAGGAGGCTTCAGCCCATTTTTCCAAATGCTAGCTTTATTCTTTAAAAATTCTATTTTAGCTCTTCAGTGTGTGCAGAGCGACGGCCGACACTGTTTCAGATCTCAGCGGCTCTAACGTCCTTATTATAATACTCTACTACGCCAGCGATGTATATGCGTGTACGCGAAATACTCTGTTGTGTAACGTGGTGTAGATACGGCCGACAGGGCGCCCTGTTGGTATCATTGGCGGTCTCAGTGTTATAATACTCTACTACACTATGTGGTGTAGATACGGCCGACAGCGCGCCCTGTTGGTATCATTGGCGGTCTCGGTGCTGAGCAGCACGGCGCTCGCAGTCTCCCCGCACTATCTCGTCTTCTGCTGCCTGAGCGCAGTCAACAAGTTTCAGCTAGCTGCCATGTTCAGCCTGCTCATCACATACAGTAGGTCACAGCCGCTCTCTCTCCTCTCACTCAGTATCAACCTGGCTCTATTAGTTCAACTTTGCCAGTTAAAATTGTGTCTTCAGTTGCAACGAGCTGAGGTTGCTTTGTGCAGCTGTTTTTGCACTTACAATATGTATGGTAATGTATGTGCACACTGCACTTGTAACGCACTAAAGTATGTCATGCAAACGGAGATGGAAAAAGTATCATTCACTTGAATCTTGGGTGCGGATTATTTCTATTGCTATTAAATTAGGTCAATAGCTATCTGCTTGTAAATAAAGTAGTATCAATAGTATCACTACCTATCTGTAGTATCAATAGTATCAGTACCTATCTGTAGTATCAATAGTATCAGTACTTATTTGTAGTATCAATAGTATCAGTACCTATCTGTAGTATCAATAGTATCAGTACCTATCTGTAGTATCAATAGTATCAGT
>JAQIWG010005330.1:0-14672 GCA_034695025.1 Chamaedrilus cognettii | reverse complement strand
TGATTCATCCAGCAATTTGTCAGCAGTTAATGAATTGAATAGTGTCACTCCGCTTTGTCTGACGATAGTAAGTTGAAACCATTGAACGTTGCATTAAAGCCCTCAAGGTCAATAAAGCTGCAAGTTTCGACCGTATTGTGTCAGAGCATATTTTGCGTAGTCATCCTGCAATTGTCGTACACTTGAAGCTATTATTTGGCTTGATGCTTACGTGTGGGTGTGTGTGTGAGTCTGTGTGTGTGTGTACGTGCGTGTGTGTGTCTGTGTGTGTGTATGTGCCTCTATGTGTGTGTGTGTGTGTGTATGCAGGAGCTGTGGGACCGGTGGATGTTTGGACGGCTCGCGTGCGATATGTTCAACGCGAACGACGTGCTCTTCAGCACAGCCTCGCTGCTGCACCTCTGCTGCATCAGCATGGACCGCTACATCGCCATCACCGACCCATTCTCTTATGAGGTAGGCCTGCTGCTGCGCCTCTGCTGCACCTCTACTGCGCCTCTGCTGCACCGTTGCTGCACCTCCGTAGACGTGCCTTCACATGCATCAGTGCTGCTGGACCTTTGGTTTTACATGTATCCTCACTTTTCTAAAAAATAGTTATATCGCCAAACGTTCATGCTCTTATGATGTGACTTTTATTGGCTTGGCGAAAAAAAGAGTTCGTGGGAAAGAGGAAGGTTTAACGGCACAGGTGAATGCCAAGATCGCGATATAAAACACAACGGTTAATCAATTTAACGTCCGTCATGGCGTCCGAATGTGACCTCAGGGACTTCCCCTCGCACGGCTAGCCGGCCATAGAATTACGGGTTGCCAGAACATCAAAGACGGATATAAGAAGAAAGTGCACGGAAAGCGGGGTTAGTCAGTGTCGCTTGTTTAGTCGAGAATCTTCTTGTACCCTATAATTGAATCTCGTTATGCAGAACCATTGTTTTCATCCAGCAGTTGATACAAAACTATTTTTCCTTTCATTCAGTTCGGCTCTTTGTCAAGACGAGTTATGGATAGGCTCAATCGCCGCTCGATGCTCGATGAAACAATTCCAGTAACTCCATGCTCACTGCTCCTAATTGCTTGCCCCACAGGCTGCACACTATCGCACCCCATCTCCGCTCTAAGCCGCAGTATCGTGTTATACAAGGTGACAAAAAGAGCCGAAGCGTTTTGTCTGCAGAAGATTGATGGTGTCTCAGTGGTTTCAGAATGAGGACGGACTAATTAATATTGATTAATTTCAGACAAATGACTCGAGCAAACAGAATTAGTGCCGCGTTCCTAGACCTACACTGTATAACAGGGACCCTGACGCTTAATTGGCAACTATCGTATTTAACTGAATAGCTTCAGTATTGGGCTGCAATGCTGTAAACTATAAATCACAACAATTATTATAACCTTCTTCTCGTTTATATGGTATTAGTCCTACTACCTGTTCTTAAAGACAACGCTTTCACTTTCATTTTTATGTGCGTGCAGCAATGTTCAGGCGTTGATCTTTTTTCTATTTCATGCTAAGCGCGTGATCTTATGCTAGATTCGATTTTAGCTAAATTTTATGCTGTATCCCTTGTTATTGGGGAAGTAATATCTGCTTTCACTAAAATTATGTGAATCCGCTTTTTCTTTATGTCCTTCCGTGAAATTGTCTAAATCCGCTGGCCCTACGCCGCCGCTAGATTTAAAGGTGTCAAATCTGACGCGGCGGCGCGAAAGTGGACCGAGAGTAGGCTTAGTCCTCAGGCGAGAGGCAATTACTGGGTGCGCTATAAAACCTCGTTCTCTTTTGCTTTTTTTTATCTCAGACGAAGATGACTCGCCGCAAGGTGGCGCTCATGCTAATTGGCGTCTGGGGGGCTTCCATTCTCCTCTCGCACGCCCCCATACACATGGGCTGGTACGCCGTCACCACTGCACCCCCACCGGGGGGCAGCCACCCGCACCACCCCACCACGTACTCGCTGCAGCATGAACATAGTGACGTCATGATTGCCCAATCAACGATCAGTGACGTCACGCCTGCTGTGTATGATGTCACGACGTTTGTGGATATTCTAGAAGCTTCGGGAAGCTCTGACGTCATAGGCGCTGATGACGTCAGCACTAGTAACAACGAATGTTCATTCGAGGTAGACATTACTATTTTACTTTCGTGTTAGCATTTCAAAATTGACGACTACAATCATTTACAAAATTAATCATTTGTTAAATAATTAGATGGAAATTATAAACAATTGATAGGCTTATCCAACAAGATGATCTTGATTGCTATCAAATTTGTTGTATTTCACACCTTTATTTTAAGATATATGTAGGTGTGACCATGAGGTGAAATATTCTATAAAAACGCTGCACTAGACCAAATAACTCTACTAGTGGGACTTGACTAATTTCACAATATTGTTAATCAAACGCGGTCTTAATACTTGATGCTTGATACTTAATACTTGATACTTGATACTTGATACATGATACACGATACATGATACTTAAAACTTGATACTTGATATGTGACACTTAATACTTAATACTTGATACTTGATACTTAATACTTGATACTTGATACTTGATACTTAATACTTGATACTTGATACTTGATACTTAATACTTGATACTTGATACTTGATACTTGATACTTAATACTTGATACTTGATACTTAATACTTAATACTTGATACTTGATACTTAATACTTGATACTTGATACTTGATACTTGATACTTAATACTTGATACTTGATACTTAATGCTTAATACTTGATGCTTGATGCCCGTTGGATGGGTCCGCTTGAGCAAACCGGTACCAACGGCTGACCGGGGATAAAGCTTATTTAGTTTATTTCAATCCCCTAGTTATCAGGTATTTGTCCAACTTTCCCTTGAACATGCTGACAGTTGGGGCTTCAACAAGAACACGTGGTAAATTGTTCCGTGGGATACAGACTGTATTCCCAAAACTATACTTTGCAATATCAAGTCTGAACCTTTTTATTATACAATTTAAATTTGTGTCCCCTCCCTCTTCTTCTATCTCTAATAAAGAATTTCTTCTCCTGCACACCTTCTAGTCCACTCATTATCTTTGTATCACCTATCTAACTAGGCCTACTATTTCTTTAGAAAATGACCTAAGCATTATTATTTAAGCCATTGGCCTAAATTTAACAAAATAATAAGTATTATTATAGCTCTAAGCGCCTTGGGTTTTTTGAAATGGTAACACTGTAAAAAATATGTGACGTCATATGAGTTTCCAAGGCGACATAGACGCTTGCTAACAGGATTTTAATATCTAAAAAAACGCCACAGAGGAGGGCCCCGAATCCCCTAATTAAGTTTTAGTTTTTTAAGTTCTCCTCCTTAAGTTTAAAAATCTTCACTCAGCCTTTTGCGTCTCATAAATCATTGTTAGGCCTAAATAAAAGCCTAGTTTGGATTAATAGGCCTAATTGTAGATTCTCTTTTTTGGCTTCGCAGCAAACTAATTTAACCTTTTGCGTCTAATTAGGCTTTTAGCGTAAGTTTACTACCCTAGGATGATTAATTATTATTTCTTGAGCCATGGTCTAAGCATAATCTTTGAGCCACAGGCCTAACTTTCAACAGTAGGTTTTTACGTCTAAGCCACTTTCAGTTTTTAAATTGATAACACTGCAATTAAAACGTGACGTCATAAACCGATAAGTTTCCTAGGCGACGAGATCGAGGTTGGTCGCCGACTTGCAGACGCAAGGAATCTATAATGTTTTTGGAGTCCCTACTACCACGGTAGTACCAACTAACTATCGTTATTTGGAATAATATCATTATTATCCCTTCTGACCTTCTGACGCACTTTCAATGGTTTCAGTGTCTGTGAAGTTTGCCGTTACATTCAAGTTTCACCTTCAACACCTTTATTTGCAGTATATACATTTTTATTTAGCACATTTTAATATCAACTAATTAAATACATCCTGTAGATTTGGCTATATATATGTAGTCATATGAATGTGATTTGAACTGTGTAGTTTGTTAATAATTTGTGGAAGTTAGTCTGAATCGATATTCTGTACAGTGGATATATTTATTATATGCTATATATGTATTTATCGAAAAATGAGATGCTTTAATAAATTTAAATTACTTATGCGATATACACGTACATGTATTTATCTAAATTTGGTATCTCTTTTGCACAGAGCCAGATTGTAGATTCTAGTTGTTGGAACAAAGACTGGTTCCTGCACACAAAAAATCTAACTACAAATCCTGCCCCTTTAAGCCTCTAACCCTAACCGAACCCTAACCCTTACCGTAACTCTCACGATTTCGTGAAAGTCTCACTTTTTATACCTTTATTTACGTCTCCGTTCAGGTCAACAAGGTCTACGGCCTCATCTCGTCCATAGTATCCTTCTGGACCCCGGTCACAATCATGGTCTTCACTTATGTCAAAATATTCCGGGAGGCGCGCCGTCAGGAGGCCCGTATCTACAACCTGCGCAAGGCCTCCCTCCTGCCTCCTACCGCCGCTCCCACACCCCTCCCTGGGAGGGCCTCTGGGGTGGCGCCAACGTCGACTTTCAGCGTCGGCGCTGTTAATGGGGGCGGATGTTTCACCCCCGATGGGGAGGGGGGTGTGGGTAGGGCAATGGGGAGGGGGGCGAGCTGTGAGTCGGGGGCCTGGACGACCATGAGCACCATAGCGGGCGTGTTGATAGACGACCCCGTCGGGGGTGAAATTAGATCATCAAAAAGTGTATACCTGAGCCGTAGCATTAGTAATCACCACGACACAATATCGTCTTTCAAAGTCCCGGCCACTGGGGCAGGACTAGCTGTGACTGTGGATAGTGACGCCATTGCCATTGAGGATATGCCACTGAACGACGCTTTGGTTCGTGGCATGACCAGAGTGACGTCTTTGAAAGCACAAGGCAGCAACGCAACCACCGTGACGTCAGACATTAGCGAATCAGCGGAAAGGGCATCTGTAGAAATGAGTGTAGGCCTAAACAATGCGATCTCTGCCAGTAGCGGATTGGTCGGTGAGTCAGCTGACGGGAACAGTTCATTGAAAGTAGGTCACAGTGATGCATTACAAGATATGATGTCACTTGAATTAAGACCTGACACGGCAACATCGGTCTTTCAGCGCAGCAATGGGTGCGCCGCTACTACCGAAGCTCTGACGTCACAGAAAGCAGAAGCGTCTACTAGCCATGTGACGCCACTAGTTGTAGGGCCGAGCATGACGTCACCAAGCGAACAAGGACTCTGCAGCCCTATGACATCACCAAGTGTTCAGGGGCTCTGTACTTCCATGACGTCATCGAGCATACAAGGACTCTGCAGCCCTATGACGTCATTACAAGGCCACAGTATGACGTCATCACACGGCCGCAGCATGACGTCACACGCCGCAGCTGGCAGCAGCACCGGCCGCGGCCTGGGGGCGCCGCGTGCGTCCAACACACAGACGATCTGCCCCACGACGCGTGTGCGCTTCCAGCGCGAGAACAAGGTAGACAAAGGATTTCATATCTAATGCAGTTGTTTTGCAATTGTACCCATGATCATTTTAATGGTTTTGATTTTAACCTCATTAGTCAAAATAGAGTGTAACTTTTCCGTGTCGGTAGTTTACACGCCAAAAACTGTTGCTTTTGTAAGCATATTTGCTGCTCATTTTGAATAGATTTTTAAAATTTTCTAAAACATTTCATGACGTAACCCCTTAATTTTACCGCTCAAATTGAACGATCGCCCTAACTTTTAATCAGGGTTCTCTGTGACATAATTAGCAAAAATTGCGCTTGCTTGGCGATAGAAACATTTTGTCAATGATTCAGGGAATGAAATTTTGCTTAACTTTAACGGTGCGGTGTTGGAAATTTTTTTCAAACCTAAATGCATAAAATCTGTGATTATTTCCGTGAGAAGGATATTCGTGATTCTCTGCCGAAGGCTGCCAAGACCCTTGGTATCATCATGGGTGCATTCCTGTCCTGCTGGCTCCCGTTCTTCTCCTGGTACGTGGCGAGCACGATGTGTGGGGACGGGTCGTGCGGAACGCGCCCCTTCAACACGCCACGCTACGCGATTGCGTCACTCTTCTGGATAGGATACATCAACTCGATGCTCAACCCAATCATCTATGCCTTCTGCAACAGGGACTTCAGACGAGCCTTCAGGTTCGTCCAAGTAACAGGCATGCAATGATCTATAGGTTTGAGACACCTTTTTAGCCAATGTCATATTGTTAACTAATAGGTGAATTGTATAGGGTGATGATGATGACTCCAGCCGTGGGCTGGGGTTTCTTATCGACGCCCCCACAACAACGGTGTTTTGGGCGTCGATGTAGTCAGTGTTAGTAATTATAGTCAAAAGTCAGTGTCCTTCACGGATGTCTTTCCCGTGAAGAACAGACTTTTGAATATAATTCTTATATAGTCTGTTAAAGTACTAACTGGCCTCCGACTACGGTTGATTAAATTTAATTGATTTATTTTTTTCTGTTGAATTGGTTGTGGAATTGGAGGACTAGCTACACTTTTATAGAGACTACAACGCTTTCTTGAGAGTACAGTATCGTTATTATTTCTTCATTATAATGTCATCTTTAAACAAATCAAGAACTCTAGCTCGTTCTCTCTCCTTCGATTCAGAGTTGTGGCTCTCGGCCGTTAGGTATGTTGTAGATAGCTAGGTAGATTTTGTAGATCGAATCCTTGCATCCTGTTTCCCTCGGTTTATATACCTCTCGTAAGTACAACCGAGGTCCACAGGCTATAAGCTAACTGAATCGAAGTAGAGAATCCGAAAAACCTCCGACTGATAATCAAATAGCAAATAGTTACATCACACATATACTCCTAATGAACACCGATAACGTTCACCGATTAAGTTCACCGATTAAACTCTCTGATTAAGTTCCCCGATTAAACTCTCCGATTAAGTTCATCGATTAAACTCTCCGATTAAGTTCCTCAATTAAACTCTCCGATTAAGTTCACCATTAAGCTCTCGGATTAAGTTTACCGATTAAACAACCCTTGATTAATGGACTTTCATCTACATCTGGATTCTATCAATGCCTGTTTGCTCAGATTCTTCTACTAAACTAACTGCAAAGCGCTACTGTTTTACAACTCTATTACATAATTAGTAGCACTGACTACATCGACGCCCAAAACACCATTGTTGTGGGGGCGTCGGTAAAAAACTCCAGCTCACGGGCTGGAGCCATCATCATCACCCTTCGTTAATTGACCTCCTCGTCCTCGTTCCTTTACCCCGGCCATTCGGGGAACAAAGAATAGACTTGCAGCCCAGAGCACCCCGCGAGTCGTAAGAGGCGAATAAGCCTTTGATATGAAAGGGGAGGGTTCCTTGCTTGATCCCGAGACATTGAACCTGATTGCAATAGTCTTTGTTCTTAAACCTCAGCACGAGAGAGCTGCTTCTAGAGATGACCAGGGATGGACCGTAAAGCGGACAAAAATTTGTTTCAGAAAGTTTTAGCGTTTGGGGGGGATGGATTTCCAGAACACCAAATTTTCTGCGTAACAAATAGTATAACCCTTCCCATAAAACTTGGGTTTTTTTATATTTCGAGAGAGGTTAAAAATCAAAGCCTCGAAATCCCCTTCCTGTCTACGGCCCTGCCTGGAGGCACATGGTGTAATCTCTTCCATCCAGTGACTGGGGGCTCCAGCCCCCCACTAGCCACGACGAGTTACCATATCAGTCACCATGAAACTGCATCAGCGGTTCCACGTTGCAGATCGTTGCTGGCCTGTGGCAAGGTCGACTCGCGCCGAGGTTCGGGGTTCTACGGCATTCAGGACTCCTCTCGGGACCTCAGCTCCCGCCGCGCCTGCCCCCCCTGCTCCCCCTGCTGCGCCAGCCCCTGGAGGCTCCTCGGGAGGCTTGGCCCCCGGTCGGGACCCACTAGGTCCGTCCCCCAAGGAGCCTGCAGGGCCGGCGGGAGGTCCCTGAGGGAGGCCCGGTCGGGAGAGCCCGTGTTCTCGGTGGAGTGTGTGGGGCTGAGGACTGAGGGGGGGATGGGGGAGAGCTGCCTTGCGTTCAGTGGAGCTTCTGAGGGTCTGGAAGAGAATGGGTTAGGTTATCACCGCGACGGTCGGTGACCGAACACAAATACAGCGAAACTTCCGAGGGACATGCCTACAGGAAGTATTTTGATGAATTTTCAATGAATTTATTTTTTGTTGAATAGTGCTGCACGCATTGACATTGACGATATATTGCCTATAGCTATAGCCTATAGCTCAGCTGTCAGACTTGCAGTAGCGTTTGAACCTCGCACTGTAGCGTAAATTCCATTGAAGAGTGGTCGCAGCTTCAAGTGACAAGGAGCTAAGGCGTTAAAAAACGTTTTTGAGCAGTGCTACCACTCGCTTTCGAAACAAGGAAACACTTTTCATACAAAACGCAGACTGGTTTTTTGGGTTAATTTTATTGTAATTTATAAAATGTAGCCCACCTGATTGACAAAATCGTGTTCTCAATGAAGCGATGAAAAAAAAAATTGAGTTAAATCAATAGGCTCCAAAAGTTTTCAATGAAGCAATGAATAAATTCAGTCAGTAGATAATAAATTTAGTAATCGAGATGTCTTAACTATTCTCTGATTCTGTTTCGGTGGTGTCAGTTTTGTAAAGGCGCCAATTGTTGTTAAACATTTCTACCGACTTAAAAACTGCTATTTTTTTTTACTGCATCGACATTTGATTTAAATTATTCAATTTTTACTCGATTCTCTCTTTCTTCTTTTAACCGGTGATCCTAGGCCTAGTAGATATTCAGCCTATAGGAGTTTTGATGTTGTTCAACGTAGAAGCTATTTCATGCCTGTGACTGTAAATTTGGTCAGTATTGCAAACATTATTGTATTTAGACTGTATTTTGTCGTTATTATTCCGATTTAAAATGTGAACTGTAGTAATTAGGCCAAGTAGTTTTAATTATTCAAATCAGCAAAGGAAAGTTCTAAGAGATCTGCGTAATATACTGCATAGCACAGGCCAAGTCAAGTGCTTATCAAAGTAGATATTCATGTATACATATTGACACTACGCTCATTCGAATACGCTCCATAGATTATGCAGACTGTTAACATCTTACATCTTGAATATAAGGCACTTGGTCTCATGAGTCATTATAAAATACATAAATTATTATTACACGCAAAACTACAGTTACAAAATCACATTTTAAAATCTTTTTAAAAATTCTGCCAAAAATTCGCTGAGCTCTGTAACCATTGTATTCTAGTCTCACAGCTCCGTTACATCTACATACCTATTTGCTAAGCTACTTTCAGTGAGAGGCTCGTGGCCCCTCCCCTCACAGTTCATTAGTGGAGGAGGTTTGGCTGACAGGCTGCTGGCCTCTTTACTCACTGCTCATTGGTGGAGGATATTTGACCGACTGGCTGCTGGCCCCTCCCCTCACAGCTTATTTAAATAGTGTTTATTTCATCAAATAAATGATAGATACATATGCAGGCACAATACACAGCGAACTACAGGACAAACAAGATTGGTGGAGGAGGTTTGATTGACAGGTTGCTGGTGCCTCCCCTCACAGCTTATTGGTGGAGGAGGTTTGACTGACAGGCTGCTGGCTCCTCCCCTCAAGCAGGAGTCGCATGTCGTCCATGGCGCGGTGGATGGAAGCGGACAGTTGGGCGGAGTCTGTTTGTGGGCAGGACTTCCAACTTGCGATATTCACGTTGACTGGAGCAGAACCAATCAGATCACAGCACAGTATACAGGCTAGTGAAGATATTTAACTATCAATATTAACTCAAATATTTAAAAAACTTTGTCTCACTCAACAATTCTTACTTTAAATATTCTCCTCAACATTCTTACTCTAAATTCTCATTCAACGATTGTTCCCTTTCTTTAGGATGGACGCAATAAAAAGGTGTCGATTAGAGTTGAGTACGAGAACTTAGTTGGATCAGAAGTTTTATTGATGTCCGATATCGGATATACACCTAGGTGTACTCTAGTCTATAGAGCGCCTTAAGACCACTAAATGCATACTCCAGCAACATGCTACCAGCGTCATCTGTTACTTGCACAATGATGTAGCAATGCCACTTACAGACCCTATCTCACACTACGATATAAGTACAAAGTGTCTTCTAAAAAATCCTTCATCGACTCAACTACAGAGTGGCTCACAAAGATTATCGCCGACGCCGACGTAAAGCAGTCCATATCCGTCGGGGGAGGTGGGGCCAAAGCCCCCAAGCGTGCTCTCAGGTATCAGGGGCACTCCGTTGCTGCCGAGGTTCGTTGGAACTTGGCTTGTAGACAACTTCATCGGCAGGTTGTACGCCTGTCGCGCAAAAAAAAGATGTAATTTTAAAGAGATATGCTACGATTGTGGTGATCAGAGTCATAAGAAGTAGACAGTAATCATAAAACGTCAACTCGAATAATACGTGACCACAAAGTGGTCATCTATTCTTCTTCTTCAATCAGTTGTTTAGGGACGCACTATGAGTGGCAGTGACTGTTGGCGGCCATCCTGGTCATTTATTATTCGCGACTACTTTTACGGCGTGCGCCGATAGGCGAACACCGTATTGTTTCGGCCCGGTACCTTTATTTTATTTTTCTATATTTATTTAAATTTTTTCTTCTTTTTTTCTACGGATCTTTGGCGCATTCCCAGAGACTCGCCTCCTGACCTATGAGTCTAACATATAATAAGGGTCCACACATTTTTGCCGTCAACGAAAATGTTCCCAGCAAAAAAATTTCATTGTAAACATTGTGGGGGTGTCCGGGGGGCCACCGCGCGCACTTTGCATGAATCGAGATAACTTTTTTACTATCAGTCCGATTTGCACGCTTTTTGCACCAGATTGTTCCACTTAATACTTACTCAAAAACGCCCTATACATGTTTTAACTAAATATTGATACGTAAGGTGGGCCAACGGCTTTTATAAAAGTTGGGGGGGGGGGCAAAAATCTGTGCGCCACAATAACTCAGCCACCACTAAACAGATTTTGACCATTTTTTCAGGGAATATGCGGACTAAGCCCGGATTATACGGGTTCGCTTGGATTTTTAAAAAAAATGCACAGTGCCCCCGGGAGCCCCCCCCCCAGATTTTGAATTTTTGTTAATTTTTACGTCATCGTGGGTAACAACCGTGAGCGTTACAATTATGAAACCAGGGAGAAGACATATATGCCATTGGGGAAAGCGTTTCTTGCTGAAAAATTCATTTCGAAATAGTAAGGGGGCCTAGGGGGACCATTTCATGCACTTTTTCAAGAATCGCAAGAACTTTTTTACTATCAATCCGATTTGCACGCGTTTTGCACCTGTTTGTTCCACTTACTACTTACTAAAAAACGCCCTATACATGTTTTAACTAAATATTGATATATAAGGTGGGCGAACGGTTTTTTACAAAAGTTGGGAGGCCAAAACCTTTGCGCCACAGTAACTCAGCCACCACTGAACGGATTTTGACCATTTTTTCACGGAACATGCGGACCAAGCCCGGATAGTACAGCATCGCTTGGATTTTGAAAAATATTAATTGTGCCCCCGGGAGCTCCCCCCCAGATTTTGAAAAATTGTAATTCACGTAATCGTGGGTAACAACCTTGAGCGCTACAATAATGAAACCAGGGATGAAATATATTGGGTGAAATACATTGGGGAAAGCATTCCTGGTTTAATGATTCATTTCGAAATGTTAAGGGGGCCTGAGGGGGGTCATATCAAGCACTTTTGCAAGAATCGAGATAATTTTTTAAATATAAGTCTGCTTTGCAGATTTTCCACTGTTGTGCGGCACTTGGTCGGGGCTAAAATCCGCCCTATATATGTTTTAACAAAATATTGATACATGAGATGGGTGATCGATTTTTATAGAAGTAGGGGGGCCAAAATCCTTGCGCCACAATAACTCAGCCGCCACTGAACGAATGTTGAAAAAAATTAGGAAACATGCGCACTAAGCCCTGATTATATAGTTGCGCTTGGATTTGTATAAAATTCTCTGTGCCCCCTGGAGCTCCCCCAGATTTTTCTTTTTCTTTTTCTTTATCACAGAAAATGTGCTCTGTGTTCATGTTGTAGATGTTCGCCTAATCTTTCCAAAATGGGTAAATCCTGCAGTAAATTTCAAAACTGATGTTTATCTAGTCGTGGGGGCCTGCGCACACGCCGTTTATGCACGGGCACTGTGCTTCCGTCTAGTTTTATAGGCACTATTACAGAAAGAGAAACGGGCTGGGGCATTTATCACCATAATAGCAGAAACCGAGACACGGTAAGTAACAATAATTGTTACATAAAGAGAGGTGTTCAAATTTTGTTATATTTTCATCCTACAGCTAATATTTGCATGTTGTGGTCCGTACAGCCCTCTCATTGGAGCTGGACAGTGAATGTGACGTCAAAAAGATCTTTAGCAAAAACATAGTTGGCCAGCTGCTGCGTTCTACAATAGAAGGGCTCAGGGGTCTTAAGGGCTCCAATAGAAGGGTTACAGGTCTTGTAGTTATGGGCTCCGATAGAAGGGTTACAGGTCTTGTAGTTATGGGCTCCGATAGAAGGGTTACAGGTCTTGTAGTTATGGGCTCCGATAGAAGGGTTACAGGTCCTGTAGTTATGGGCTCCGATAGAAGGGTTACAGGTCTTGTAGTTATGGGCTCCGATAGAAGGGCCTGCGGGGCACAGGATGGGCTGCTAGTTATTTTAATTCTTGTATCGAATGGAACTCAAACCGCAAGTAACACTACTTTATTTTATTAAGTCAGACACTATTACCAAGCAATTCCTTTCAAATGTTATTCAATCTGTGCAAAACTACAGCACTTCATGGTTTAATCACTATCAGATAAACAGCTGCTCGTGGCACATGTATCTTGTCACAGAAGCCTCTTCTTGCGGCCAAACACGCCTCAATTAACTATTCACGCATCGCATTAGTACGTCACACTGTGCGAAAGGTTTTATGTGCTCGATAATTTTTTTTGTTGGCATCAGAAAGGGCATCCCGCCATAGAAACTCAGTTCCAGAAGTCCTTACCAGGGCGCAATATGTCTAACCTGTGCGAAAACATGGACATTAACATACTAGACGTCAAAAAAGTGGTTATGCTACTTAAAAATTGAGAGTATGTTTGAACCAGTTAATCCCATAGACCTCTGACGCACTTTGTCGGTGAATATCGCGGGCAGGTCCATGCCCAGTTCCCTGGCGGAGCAAGCCAGACCGAGCAAGTGCCGGTCGGACCCGTATCCGGCTGTCGCCTCGAGCCGGACGCGCGACTGGAACTCCACGGCCTCGTGGAGGAGCCGGATCCTGGTCTGGCTGTCCACGGAGGGATTGTCCATGGCATGGACCCAGCGAATGGAAACCTCCGACACTGGGTTGATGTTGTCTGTGCGACCCAGCGCGAATAATCTGGATGTGAAAAGATCAAATTTACGCAAAATTTTTACATTCCATGCCTCAAATATTTTGTTCAAGATAACTAAATTCTTGAGTTTTAGCATCCAGTAATAATAATAATTGCATTAAAAAAACAGGCGTCAAAATTTTGATATATTTTGATTATTGTAATGATTCAAAATCCCTATTAAGTTCGCTTTGCGACATCGAAAAGTAAAAATGGGAAAAATAAAAATATAAACCATAAAGTTCTAAAAACAGCAAAAAAGACCCACCCTCTAGTCGATGGGTTAGCATCCCCTCCTAATCAATAATATCTTTCAAGCTATTTGTGCTAACTCTCGAAAAAAAAGCAATAGATTTCCACGGGTGCATGGGCTGATGAGAAAGAGACACCAATCCGCATATTCTATTAAAAAAAATAACTTTCAAGAAGTGACACTTCACTGCCTAGTTGCCACCTGTGAGAGGCAGGCTCGTAGGTCTTGGTGAACTGGCCGTGCAGCCTGTAGTAGGCCAGCTGAATGGACATCTGAACAACCAGCGACATAAAAAAAGGTGTCAAAACGATATAAATTCATTATAATTATAATTATAGTTAATAACATTCTTAATAAAAAATCAATGTTGAATTTGACATCAATTTGCATACCCGACTTGCACCCTGTTGTAGAAACTGTCTCCATTCCCAGCTGCAATATGAGAACAGTACACCGTGTCTCAGATTTACCTATGCCTTAGCTAATTATTATTATTTTTTTTTTCTACTTTGAAATTTCTAGTGTTGAAGGCACCTGGAGAAAGCCATCTGGTGAGATCCTCTGTTGCTTCATCCACTTCTTGCCGTACTTGGTGTGACACACCGCCAGGTCAAACGAACTCACCTGCAAGCGTTGACACACTGCGCTTATTTTCTCACAAAATTTGTCACATACTGACATTTGTAGCTCATTGGGTCACTAGATAAGTAATAGACTCTAGTGTTATAAGCATTCAAATATTTTGTACGTTGTAAATGGAAGTAAAAGCCTACAAAACTAAAATAATATTGAAATTTGTTCGATATCTTAGGAATGAATTTGCCTCCAATCTGTCCTGCATAAAGGTTCAATTACAATGTGCCGTCCTAAGTTAATGTGTCATATAATGTGTCCTACATCAAGGTATCCTACATCAAGGTATCCTACATCAAGGTATCCTACATCAAGGTATCCTACATCAAGGTATC
>JAQIWG010005329.1:0-14673 GCA_034695025.1 Chamaedrilus cognettii | reverse complement strand
CCCCCCCCCCCCCCCCCCCCCCCCCCTCAGGTAATTACGCCACTGCTATGGGCCTGCGAGCGTGGGATGGACAGTAAGATGAAGGAGGGAATATGGGGGTGTGCGGTGAAGGGAATGTGGGGGTGTGTGGTGGAAGGAATGTGTGGGATGATCGAGAGAAGTCCGAGCAGATTAAATCAATTGCTACATCCTTCACAACCTCAGTCCTTCACAACCTCGGCACAATAATGACGCGTGCCGGTGTCACACACGAATTGCACCCCATACAAAACTCGCCCCCTCATAAGACAATCAAAGGGTCATAACATAAAAACTAGCCAACTGATTTGCATGAACTTCGGTGGCAGTACGAATCGTGGCTCGCTGCTTAGCGAACATAATTTTGAGATTCACAAGAGAATGGACTACGAAGTTAGAGTAGTTAAAGTTTGCAACAAAATAAAGTCTCCCCTTGCATTAAAAGTCTCCTCCCATACGTAGTCATGACACAAGCTGTCTTTTAGCTAAGCCAAGGGTTATGTCTAAATGCAAGCCAATTTTAAAACATCGGTATCAATTTTTTTATCCTAAATCTTGTTAAGTGTTGTAAATTTGGCATAAGAACTTGCAATTCAAGAAAAGATTTCACAGTTTTACAGAAATATATTGCGTGTACATGTTCAAGAAGATGTCATCTACGACCCTAAAAGTTTCAGAGCTGCAAATGAAAATTTGCAGGATAAAATCTAAAAAAAAACCTTTCTAGGGGAGACTTTTGAGGGGGAGACATTATTTTGTTGGACACCGGCCGGATAGCCGCGCCCCCGCAGTCTGGCGCGTCAATCAACGGCCTTCAATAACCGCCCGGTTTACCCGCGCTGTCTCACGCGCGAACCTTTCTTGATTAATCCAATTAGAAGAATGTTTCCGGTAATTGAACGTCAAGCCGCACACAACCACGCACGCAGTGACTGACACGCAGGCGTGGGCGGACGGAGGAGGAGGTCCGTGACAAGAATTTAATAATGAGAATTCTGCATCTACTTATCAACGACAGTCACCGGTGTAGTGATGCAAAATTATTCAAGCTACTTGATGCCCACATGAATTCTAATACTAATACAGACACCTCAGCATGACTTAATTAGGCAATATTTTAGCTGGGCTGCTTGCGTGCACGGATAAAATAGTTTGCTTGCGGTACTGTTGGATTTTTTTCAGTTAATTTGAATAAAAATTCCTCACATCAGTCATTCCTTTATCTATCGATCTAAATGTGTGTGCTAAAATTGTCAAAAACGACTCCCACTCGGCTGACACTGCAATGCTCTATGCTATGGCCCTTGAACAATCATTTTTGCACTCAGTTTGCGATTCAGCATTCCTGTCAGTGCTTGATACAGCCTACACTGTTAGCTATCGCAGTCATTAAAACCATGTGAGAATCAGCAAGCATAAATTACGAAAATATAGGCTAGCGTTAATTGGGGCCGTAATAATACCTGCAGAGCAGTGGTTAATGAAACAGCAGAATTAATGTTTGATTATATGCGCATTTATTTCTTGGTTTTTTTTACGCTGCCATTTCGCAAGGGGGGTTTTAAAATGCTATATGAATATTAGGGACACATTCGTGCTACAACTGTACAACAATTAGCACTGTCAAAATGTGTTAACATTTTATAACTATCTCGATGGTAATCTCATTATCACGACATTTTTGCTTCTAACTGATAAATTTAATTATAGATCCTCGCATATGCTTAAGATGTTATACTAATGAGGCTACTAATCAAAGTAATTATGTGAATTATGCTGAAGTTAATCATTCGAATCAAGATCAATAAAAAAAAGCATCAATACCGATAAACTGTATGGCGTCCGGAAATTTTCCGCCAATGTCTGCGGTGGCGCTGTCAACGATGGGAATGCTCATGTGGCAGAACGTGGGCCGCGTTTTTGTGAAACACGTAGTAGCACCGACGACCTGTTTGCAACTTTTGGATCCCAATGTAGCAGACTCGGCTTCAGCGACGTTGAGAAGAGCCGAGATGCCGAGCTCTGCTAATCGAAACTCTTGCGCTGCATGGTAGGCGTTGCCGATATAGAGCCAGGGGAGCACTTCAACCGGGTCACCCTGTACAGATAAGGGTGTAATTTTTATTTCAAAATAAATTTACAACTGCATATGCATGATCTATGACCATAAAATAGTAACTCTACTGTATTCAAATTTCAGACTTTTCTTCTCTCTGTTCTTTTCCACTGTTTCAGTTTTTCCTTCCCGTGCAGAACTCGTGAGTGGGGGAGGGGGGGACTGACTAAGTTTCTGAGGCCATTCTTAACAGTGTCTATTCTTAACGCAGCTCTACCACTAAAAGTGCACATAAATGACATTTGTGTTTAGAATGATTAATTGATAATTGGATCAGTTTACTTAGTAGCCTATTTCTTGGCCATATTGCTTATTTATTTTTTCCTAATTTTCTTTTGTGTATTCAAGTTTCAGTTGTAAATTCAGAACATTTGTCATGCTTCTGCCATGAAATCTATCTTGCCTTAATTGATGTATCACAGGGTTAGGCTAAGGCATATGCCCTTTCGTAGAGTTTCTACTTTAGCTTTACCTTGTTACTTCGTTTTGTGAATTGATTCTTGTAATGACATTTGCGATGAAGTAATAAATGTGAAAAAAGGATGTTGCTGTTTTCTGGCTATTTATAGACCCGCTAATAGCACAGATGGTACGCGTCAGGTATTATGTGAATCTTGCCAGCATATTGCTTTTAGAGTGATGGCTAAGGGATTTCCACGCACCGCTCACGGCTGGCAGCCGATTTGATCTGCCAGCGACACCAGACCCCGTCTACAGTCCCGCTCTGGTTCGAAGACTTTTACAAGCCGAGAAATTGAATTCTCCGTGTCGCTAGAGTGGGGATCGAACCCCGGACGTCTATAGCACGCAGTGATAATACCACTTCAGTGATAATACCACTAGACCACACAGGCTTGTCAGTGCACATGAAAAAAAAAAAAAATTATACGCTTTTTAAGACTGTACATCTCCTATATACCTCTGATATGCATGCACCTCTAATGCATAATTTTGTACAACTCATTTGTACTGGCATTTACAACTGAACAATCGACATCAACTGCACACTAAAATAAGCCCTTACAAAAAAATCATGTATGATGATTTTTGAGGGTTTAAAAACATCAAATACCGTACCAAATTTTTCCAGTCAGATCGAGGATAGTGTCCAACATCTTCTTTAAACGATGATGCACAAATATTTTCTAAAAACTCCTCAATTTTTATCCAAACAAGCACGATTAACATGCCATATTCTTATATTTTTTACGACCGCTAAGAATTTACAGTTTTTGTCCAAAAACTTATTTTGCAACAAGACCACTAAATGGGTCAAAAAACCATCAGATTTAGTGAAAAACCACAAACCACCCAGGAGTGGCAACACTGCTAGTAATCTACAGCTTTAATACTTTAACACCGCCATCGCCAAACGCCCACGCGCAGGCTCCCTGTATCGATCCGGTTACACTGGTGCGATAAATAGCAGAAGTAAAGGAAGGCTGCCTCCGGTCATTGCTTGCACTCGTCCGCTAGCAACCGACTCTAATTTCAGCCGCAAAGTCATGAATGGGGAGGAAATTGTCAGATCGTTGCGGTCTGTGGCCATTTAGAACCAAGGGGATCCATAAACATGGTTGATCTTCTGGGTCATCGGCGGTTAAATTACAGTAATGCGGCATGATAATAATTATTGTACATGGTTTATGGTTCAGTTTGTCCTATCTAACCTACAAAGCTCTTCAAAGTTATAAAGCAATTGATTGTTTACTGGTAGGCTAGACTCCATTACAGGTAACATATCTTACTAACCAGCGCCATCTACAAACTCTAATCGGTATGCTATTTAGGTGTATCTTGTTTAGAATTTGCGGTGTGCAATATAATTAGAGCGAAACACTCTGCCCCAATTAGTACCGTTCAATAAATTATACTGTACTTATTAAAATGAATAGTGTATTGTAATTTTAACTTTTCAATACAAAGGCCGAGCAATAACCACATTAATACTGAATACTGCATTAATGACCTACTAAATAAGGCCTACTTTCACTTTTTTTACAGTCAGCGGCAAAATGTGTAAGATTGTAAGCACCCCTGTTATTTATCTTCATCATGCCTTGGATTTGGCAAGTGGTGTAGTATAAACTGTACTATACAGAGCATAATGGTCTGGCCTTCCAAGCAAAGGCTAATTTTGGCTTAAATTTAAGAAACTATGAACTGAAGTGATCAGTTGTCTGTAAGTCAATATTCCATTGGTCAGTGCTCCGTGGGTTAGTTTTCCAGAATTCATTGAAGTTTCTGTGGGCAAAATTCTTAAAATATAAACTTTGACTTATCAATTTTGATTTACATTAACCTACAATGATACCAATCTAATAATCAGAATTTATAGCTTACGAAAACTTTTGATATAGGCCTACTCAATTATTTCGCAAACACAGCAATATATTCTATCATTAATTATTTTGTGACAACAATGATAGTTCAATTACTCTGGCGGTTTGAAAATTAGATATCGACAACCATTATTGGTAATTAAATGTAGCGACAGTGATGTGCTATTGTTGGACTGTGAATGAAGCAAGCTAAATCCAATACCTGCAGTGAGAAATGAGATCTATTGAACTGAGCTATCGATCTGTTCGATCGATTTTACACACAGAAATAGCCGACCGAGTCTAGTTTGGTTGACTCTAAAGGTAACTCTACCTTTACTGTTCAACGTCGGATTCCGAGCCATGTTCCCCGAATCCGACGTTGAACACGCAATGTGTGCGTTTCTTGTGTTCCAAACATCGATGTTCTGCGCATAGTGTAGTGAACGCGCATGTTCTGGTAACAAGAGTCTAGAATGATTATGGATATGATTTATTAAATTCACTGAACACACGTTTTGCGGGAACATGCGTGTTCCCGAATCGTGTTCCGGAAACACAGGTGTTCAGAACATGGCTGGTAATGCCATGATATCCCAAGGTCCCAAGATCCCATCTCAAGATATGCAAGATAGAAGCAAAGACTACGCAAGATAGAAGACCAAGATATACCAGAACGAAGCTAATATATGCAAGATAGGAGACCAAGATATGCAAGATATAGAACATCAATATATGCAAGATAGGAGTCATGATATGCAATAATTAATGCAGGATAGAAGACCAAGATGCGCCGACTCCTATTGTGAAGCCGGTGCATGTGCATTTTGCACCAAGTACACTTTTAAAAGTTTAAATGGCCGTGTACCGCATCATACTTCTTCTGGCGTATCAATTATTGTGTGCACGAAAAACGCCACATGATTTTGGTTTAAGAGATTGGAGTATTTTGGGTCGAGAACTGCGCAGTTGTGCCGTTATATAAGCTAACTCAAAGCAGAATGATAGATTGATGCCATCCACTATTGCAACCTAACCGTGACTCGGGATAAACTTTCACTTCATTAAATCATTCAGCATAAGCATAGTCTACCTTGTCATTGGACGAGTGACATCGGACAGTGTCGACAGATGGCGGCAAACTGGGGTCCTCTAGTGACCTTCGTCCCACACCCTCACGCGTCAGCTCGGCACTAGTGCTGGCCATTTTTTCATTGCCCTCATCTGAAGTAGTCAACCGCTGGCTTTCGTTGAAGAAACAACCAGTCGGCATACGGAGCTGGTCGGCACGTTCGGATATAGCTAACGAGCCGTCGATAACCGGCGCATTGTTGAAGGTCTTGGTGGCCTTGGCGAATAGACCTGCGTCAGGCAGAACGTCCGGAACTGTGAGATGCGAGGGAAACGTGGCGGCAAATCGAGCGAAGCCTCCTGGAACGGACGAATGAACAGACATCGATTGAAAACTTGGATATCAAATGAATTTCAGTAATATTTAATTACACTCCAAGTATACAGCCGAACAGCTACGTTATACCAGAGATTGATTTTACTCAAAAAGTCAAATTCAGCATAACGATTTATGTGGATAAAGTGGCTACTCAATTCAACTATCGAAATCTAACAAAGAAATTGACAAATTCATTCTTCGATCTACCGGTAAACGTGTAAGCGCATTCACTAGCTTTACATGTTGTGTATAGGGCAGCTCTTTCATTGAAAGCTGTTGTTTGCATTCATAAAGCCAGATTATCAGACATTCCTTGCATTGCTCGGCAGGCGCTATGGGCGTTATGCGCGTTATAAGCAAACGCGCTACTAGGCTACGGGCTGCACAACGCCTATCAGCGGCCTATGCATGAAAAAATGTGAACTATGCAACTTTAAAGCAATTTCGGCTTCAACTGCGTGGGTGGCAAGCAACATAAGGTCACCAGTAACGACTGCAGGCTATGTTGAGTAGACGTGTAAATAGCAGCCCATACTTATTCAAACCTCAATATCCTATCCACATTGCATCGCATATTGTTATCAACTAAATTATGAACGCTAGTAAAGGCTTATCAAGCGCAGCTTTAGGCCTGTCATTTGTCGAGAGCCATGGAAGAGGAATCCATAATTCTGAGTTTTCTGACGCGAAAGGAATTGATATGACATTACAAAAACGCACCAAAGGCTTCCATAGCCATCAATGCACCGCACTGGGCAGGAATAATTATTTTAAATTTGTGGACCAAGTCCGACTAACGATTTTGTGGAGCGACCATGGTTCGAGAAAACTGTGAAGATACATGAGTAAAGTGTAGAGACCATGTTGAGACGAAGTCGAAATTAGTTATGAACAATATGGCTATAGCAAAATTTGCACTTCTGATGTAGAAAAGAGGAGTTTTGAGAGTGCAATGCGAAGTCCATGATTTAAATGTGAAGTCCGTATGTGAGAAAATGATAGTGTATCCCCACGCTTTTGAAAAAGGGGTTTCGCCCCAACCCGGGCCTTATATAGTTCTGCATGGTGTACCGTTTCAAACATCCAGGGATAAGTTTAGAAGTAATAGTACTCCAAAAACGACGCTTTCTAAAACTCCACTCGGATTTAGAAATGAGTAGGAGTAGCATTACTGGTAAAAATTGACGATGGTAGAGTAGGCCTACTTTATAGGCCTACTCCTTTTTTGCAAGGCGTAGGAGTGCACTACTCCTGCTTTATAAGCTGCAGTAACGTTACTCCTATTTTGTAAGGGCTAAACTGAACTCTACAAATATTATAGTGCGGTTTTAAATAAGGATTTTCTTAAAACGTTGCAACTGAGGCAATTTTGTCATTATAAAAAATTCATGATAAACGTATGTGCTTTGATAGAAAATTCATTTAGTGCTGGTAAATTTTATAGTGATGATATCATCGCTTTCAAGTTTTGTATCATTACGAATGCGACTGGGGTATGCAAAAGCGAAATCTCATCCGACCAACACAGATTCGTCTATTTTTTTTCTAGCAGGCCTGTACCGCGTTGACTCGTAGTAACAACAACAATAAAACAAGACAATAAACTGCCCACAGACCGTTCAGCGAGTGAATCGTCCTGCGCTGTACGTCCGGCAGACCTCCGCGCAGGCACGCCAGCACCAAACCCATCAGTGACTCTCCCTCACGACTCAAACTCGCCAACGCGTTTCGCACACCGCCCCTCCGATCCTCCTCCACCACGACCCGATCCTCCCCCGCCGACACGGCACCCCTCTCCGACCCCTCATCGTACACCACGACAAATGTGTACCGGCCTCCCACCAGTTCCCGGCACACGTCATCGTCCCGTACGACCTGCTCCAGGGCCATGGTCATCGTTCTACCCCCCGCTCGACGGCGAAGCAATATCGGAGGGCAGTAGGCGTTGCGAGCCGTGCCGATGTGAGACGCGTTGTACGCGAGAAACGGTCGAGCGTCAATGACCAGCGTGGACCCCCTAGTCGTCGCGTCGTTCAGTAGTCGAATCAGGCTTTCGGGTTCCATGGTTCGTTCCTCTTCCGCCGCTTCGGATTCGGAAGCAACAGTCTCCATTGTGAATGGAGATTCTAACGCTGTTAAAGCTGTAGACTATTTGACTCAAATCAGTTCAAGTCCAACCCGTTCCCGTGTCGTCCCGCCCCGTTCCGTTCCGTTGACGTACGAAAGCCGACTGAATCTATTATCAAGTCCGTGCGGAGTCCGGTGACCTACTAGCGCTGTTGTCTTGTGGCTGGATGGCTGGCTATCTATTTCCTCGTGGGAATCAGGTGACAGGCTCGGTCCGCAGAAGTACTTGTCTGGCGCGAGCCAAGCGCGTGGGCGTGTGTGCTGATAAATAGCAGTAGTGCGGCGGGCGAGTTTTGAAAATGCATACGAATAGAGCCGTTATACCTACAATAGTCTAAATCGAAGTCTTAAAAAACAAAAGCCTAAACCTAAGCTAAACCTAAAATAAAAAACACTTTAATTTTTCTATAAATAGAAGTTCGTATGTCGTTTCAAAATATGCGTGTGGCGGGCGGCTCTGTGGCCTGCATGCACTGAATTGAGTGCGCGCTCGCCAATAGCGAGCGGGCTAGCAACGCGGGGCTGTATTGCACGGCGGCGTGGGAATATATGGGCGCAAACAAGGTTTGGATCCTGGGGGACGGGAGCGGTTGTACGTTGAGGCTGACATGGGGTGCACCCCCCCCCCCCCACCAGCATACCGAGTCAAGCTTTGAGAAAGCTAAGTTAAGCCAAGCTAAGATAAGCTAGGCCGGACCTAGCCAATCATCCCCCGCCCCCGCCCCCCATCAGCATGTCAAGCCAAGTTTTGACCAAGCCAAAGCAGTCTGCGTCGTGAAAAATTTACGTTAGCACCCCCTACCCCCACCCCCTCCAAGAATTTAGGGTTATTCCCTCTTCGAGAAATCCCATCGAGAATTGCTAGAAGCGCCCGATCTGTTGGATCAGCGATTGAAAAAGTAAGAAACCGGCTCTCTGTCGGTTTGAAGGAACGGAGTTAATAAGTTTCTTCGGTTGCAGATCATCTTGTCTAGCGTGTAGACAGATGCCGTTAGGCCTAACAATGATATTAGCAATTATGTCAATAATTTTATATTCCACAACAATGTAATTGGAGAATTTCAAATGAATGGACATACCATATAAAGGCGACAACTCTAAAACTTATATTTTGACAGCGATCGACACTGCTGGGGGATTGGCGTCAGGGTTTACCAGAGAGGGGTGCATACCCGCCCCCTGACTCCTGCGTACCACTACGCCCTTACAGTATCTGCTACAGCGGCCTTGGTGAATAATTGGCTAAGCGGCCCGCCCACGCGAACACTCGGTCGATGCTCTTTCTGACTGTGATACTGTGACCATTTTGCGGCGAAACTAAATTTGTTCGATACTGGGTCTGGTACTGACGCGCTTTGCGCTCTTCCTGGTCCTCCACGATGACAGTCGGTAGGACTGTCATTGTGGAGGACCAGGAAGAACGTTAAAGCGAGTCAGTAATTCTGTAAGATAGCTCCATTGGATTAGAATAATCAACCCAGATATATGTAGTGCATGGTTAAACAAGTCCACGTGTACATTTGTTTACAAAACTGTGACGAATTACAGCTAAAACTCAGATTAAGACCTGCTGGCTTAACTGGCCTAACATACACAAGCCTATTTATACATAGGCTAAATCCAGTCAGGCTATATGCTATGCACGAGCCTGCTGGCTAAGGTCCACGTAATTGTGAATCTAAAACCGGAGCAAAATAACAACGATCGGATTGAGTCTGCTGAATATTGATCCGGTATATTTATCAGGATATAGTAATGGCGCCACTTTCAATGCAGTAATAATCGCCAGTCGCCTGCAGCAACGCTGGCAAAGCATGAACAAAGTGGCCATTCACGATTTCTCAATGAATCGCCGCTGGCATGCATACAAGCTATGAATGGAATATTTTGCTAGGCTGCAAGTTGTTGGCATATGCGAGCTTCGTAATGCAACCTCTCATTATCAGAGAAGGTTCCAGGAATTGTCGGTAGAGGGGGGATTATCTGAATTTTTTCACCCGGACAGAACTTGCGACCAGAGGGGGGGTGGGGAGGGTGTTGATAGAATATATTGACGCCCAAAAATGCTATTCGTTTGCTAAATCCCCGGGGGGGTGAAAATTAGGATTAGTCACTTTTTGTCCAATTACTTTCATCTAAGTTTCCTTATCTTTCAAAAAGTAAGTTAACATGACAAAAAACTTTCGAATCTAGTGAGGGGGGGGGGGGAAGGGGGTAAATCGTCACTCACAATGTAGAAAAATTCTAGCTCATAGGCCTGTAGCACCATACAACCTCGTCTCAGGATAACTGTATAACAGACAAACATTTGCAAATACCAGTCAATGACTGTCAGTCGTGTCACCAACGTTTGCGCTAGTTTTGAATGAAGCATTTATTTCCAGGATTTCCCTATTTAGGCAGTTACTATGTCGCGCAATGAAAACAGGACACGACTGCATAATCAATGCGTCGAAGGCTGACTCACGTGACCGACTCACGTGACTGCCGAGTCACGTGACGCTGCGTCTTGACCGTATTGATCGGGGATTAAGCCTCTCACCCGCGGTGTACGAGCATTGGCTGGCCATGTGGACTGATTGACACCGTGTGTAGGCGATTCACAAAGCCCTGGTAATCCAACGTGGGCTAGCTAGGCTTGCGTACTACGCGTAGGTTGACGACAAAGAATGCCTATTGATTACAATAAACTATTACTCCGCACAGAATAATAATATCGCACCGATTGAATTTATTTGTGTGGACTGATTCCGCACTGAGGGCGTATAATGTACCGGTTAGGACAATGTAGCCTATCCGTCAAGCTTTAATTGGCAGCTATCCTTAACAAAATTCTGTTGCGTCCATGTTCTCTCACCAACAACTTTCAAAAGAAAATCAATTAAATTACATTTTCTACCGTATTGACCCGCGATGACGACATGCTATAGGAAATTTGATGGGTTGAATTGACTAAATTTGACCTTTCTGCATTTTTAATGCGCAAAATTTGATCAAAGTAAGCGATTTTTGGAAGGCTTGGAATAGCAACGGGTCGCTGTTTTATAAGGAGCACGCGTAACGCTACTCCTGTTTTATCAAGGCTAAGCTAAACTCTGATCATTGGCATCTCAGAAAAGCAGATGCAGCGAGAGTATTAACTTTCAGTAAAAGAGTCCGAATGAACTTCGGTCAACTTGTACATGTTTTAGGTTGGATTCTATACGCGTACCTTTGTTCCTACCTTTACCTTTACCTTTGCTTAGTAGACAATTTAACAGCAGCCCATAACTGCCATTCAAAGAAGCATTTGTTTGGTCCTTTTAAATTAATATACTACGTCTTTAAATAAATATGACGTCATAGATTTCGAGCAAAATTATTTTTATCCACACTGTATTCAAATTAACGTCATTATTTCTCGAAATAGATGTGTTTAGTTTTGTAATTTATAAACATATTGCTTATTTTTTCAAATGGCAGTGAAGGACTGTCGCTAAGTTCCGTTCCTTAGCAAGAACTTAGCTTAGCCGGACGTAAAGGAACGTCTATAGAATCCACTCTTAATGAATACCAAATTACAAATCATATAAATCCCCCAAAATACTTGCATCGCATGAACATAAGCTACAATCTAAAGCATCTTCACAAACAAAATCATTGCATGAATATTTTAAAGTATTTGATAAGAATATAAAAAATCATTGTAACAAATATCTGTACAGTAACTGACCAGTATGATTTTAAATATTAATCTAGACGGTTTAGAAAGACGTCATCAATACTGAAGATTTGAAAGAACAACTCTGCGCAGAAAAATCCTTAAATTCTATACAACGCCATGTTCTACATTAGCATCCAAATTCAATCAGTAATTGTATTTTTGAGTCTAGGGCAATGAGAGGGCCAACAGTTTACCCGTACCATTAATGCACACTTTGTAGCATCCAATTCACGTGATTTGTATGCTATAATGCTACCAATCTTTGCTGCAATTACAGTGCTAATCAGAAAAGGCTATAGCAGAAGCTCTACAATAAAACTTAGGACCAATAGAGCCTTGTTCAATAGAGTTATTTGAAGAATCTCAGATCTATTTCAGAACCGACAATAATGGCATTATTGGAATGATCTGGATCAAATTAGCATGATCTGATTGGGACATGATGTCATTTTTGTTCAACGACTATTTAAAACCAAATAACACTCGATTGAGCTACTGGGCCATAATGATCATCACAGTCTTGTTACAGTCTTGACGACTTGTAAAATACAAAAAAGAGTTCACCACCGACAATAATTATAAGATCCCAGCTGCCAAATGTTTGCTACGATCAGATGAAACAAAATGTCCGTTAATGCATCACATTAGAACATAAACAAAGATAATTACGCAGATGGTAAGCGTTATGCACATCAAGGTCATATCAACGACTTGTATACAGAAGAAAATCATGCACGCCGACTGTTGTCTTTAGATGGCAAAGTACTTCCAGGCATAAATTCCTATTATTATCACTTCTAGTATCATGGGCCGTAGTCACCATAGTCGCGACTGTCTAGCTCGAGCGAGTTTTGAAGTGGCTCCAGCGAAATGGCCAATGCCGTGCATGTGTTTTTGGATGGCACGACCTCAAACCTCGCTCCAGCTAGACAGTCGCGGATATGGTGACTATGGCCCCATATGCTATTAGAACAAAGATTGGAAGACGAATAATTAAAAAATAATAATAAATATTTTCAGACAACTTTTAGAGCGTTGTACACAATCCAATATCATAGCAGTAGCAATTGCAGTTCACCAATCCTCAGACACATGAATGAAGCCTACACATAAAGCTCCATATCTGCAGTTCCGCGAAGGCACGCGTGAGCTCCGTACCTACGCCATATCCTGCTGCAGTTCTGTGAAGGCGCGCGTTAGCCTCCGTATCCGTTCCTCCGTAGCTCTCTTGGCGGCCTCCGTTTCTTTCAGCAATGTCCTCATCTCGTTCTCCACATCGCTCACTCTCGCTGTCGCTACAGCAACCTCAGCGTCCTTCCCGGCAACGAGCTCGGTCAGCGCCCTCTGGTGGAAAGATTCCTTGTCGTCAAGCTGCTTGCGAAAGGCGTCATCGACGGCGCGGAGACGTTCGACAGCGGATTTGGCGGCGGAGACCGCCGCATCGCGCTCGGAGGTGAGAGACCGGCGGGTCTGCTCCCATGCTTCCTTCATCTGCTCCACCTGCTGCTCCACACGTGCGTATGCCTGCACCGCACATGTGCGCAGCTAGAGTTAATGCATCTTCCGCCAAGTTAAGAACTGAAAATTTAAATATTCAGTGGTTGTCTCCTCTAGCTCACTCATCCATCCACACAAACAAAAAGCAGTAACTAAGCTAAATTCTTTTTTACTGTAAAACCTACAAGCAAATACTTTTCCTCAATAGCAGTATCATACTTAAAATATTTCACAGATGCCTGTTCATTTTCGAAGTCAAGCTGTCATCCCCCAACCAAGCCCTTTACTCTCAATCAAAAATGGATGGAAGCCAAATTAACAAAAATCACTCATGGGGGGGCTGTAGCCCCATACGCCTCTCTCACACACCCTCGCCCCATACCTTGAGCCTGGTCTCTAGCTGCGCCGCGCCCTCGCCCACCTGCTCCAATTCCCGCCTCAGTGCCACCACCTCACCCTTGAGCTCATCGCGGCGTGCCTGCTCGCGGGCGAGCTGCTCCGCGAGGCGAGCGTTCTCGCTCGTCTCCGAGGCGAGCTGTTCCTCGCCCACGCGCTGGGCGAGCAACGCCTCTTCGCGCGCCACACGCACCTGCAGAAACAAGAAGAAGAAGAAGATCAGAAAGTTATGTTTGTAACTGATCCGGGCTTTTTCGTCACTTTCTCCTTTTCTTCTCGTCGGTGTTTTCAAAACTACACCCGCCTGGGAACGGACCACAGCCCATAGCCCTTGGAGAAATTGACCTTAAGACCATTATTATTATCATGATTATTTATTAAGAAGAAGAATTTATTGTACGGTCGGCTGTTTCTGTAACTAGTAGCGCTCATATGCGTGGGGGATCATCCCCTTATCGGCACGAAGCAGGCAAGGAATAGCTAGATGTAATCCACTGTGCCTGAGACAGAGCTTACTGCCTCGATGCACTTTGACAACCTTCTCCTGGCCCGAGGTCTCGTACTCATCGTTCGTCTATCAAAATAACGTCATCATTATGATTCCGCGAGGCGGTGTTCCAAACATGAAAAAAACTACAATTTTTCTAAGCATTTCTCAGAAAGTTCCAAAGCTTACTAAGATGTTTCGTGAATAAGACACCGGGGATGGATGGATTAATGATTCTGACCTCGTTGTCGCGCTCGAGCAGTGCATCCTTCAGTCGCCGCACGGTCTCGTTTTGGTCGTCGATTACCTTGGACTTGATCCGCACTGCGTCCGTCTCGGCCTCAAGCTGGCGCTTCAGCGTCGTCATCTAGTGAATGACAATTCAGTGTTTCAGCTGGCGCTTCAGCATCGCCATCTAGCGAATGATAATTTAGTGAACAGTCTTCATTCACCACACAAATTAACTGCCTTTTTTGTTGTCTAAAGCCCAAGATACACGGGACGATGGGAGCTACGATCATTCAGGGGCTCCGATCAGACGCCGAGCAAGCGATCAGG
>JAQIWG010005328.1:0-14673 GCA_034695025.1 Chamaedrilus cognettii | reverse complement strand
TTTCGCATTCTGATATTTGTAGCTTCGGTTTAAGACAACTTAGACAAATTAAGAAAATATATTTGTAAATTCACTTACGACTACTATTTTCGGATTGTGACTTTTACTTCGTTCTTCAGTTACTGAGTTAAGACACGTTAAGACATGTCAATGATGTGATTGCTGTCATGTCAATGATGTCATGACACTCCTGACTACTTTCAGTACTTTGTTCAATTGCTCAATTGCTCAATTGCTCAATTATCGTGCGTACGGCTCGCGATGCCGATGCGCGCTTTAATTGCCAACGGCAGCCACCCCATCATTTTAAGCTGCCACCCCATCATTTTAAGCTGCCACCCTATCATTTTAAGCTGTCACCCCACTGCCCCCCCATGAAAAAATAACTGACTACGCCACTGCCTACGAGGCATTAGACTATTACTCTACACGACAAAGCGCCGATTGCACGCCTATTATATAGGCCTACTGTGTCTTCGTCTCAGTTTCTTGATCGGATTCATTTTGCTCGTCGAGAGCATTCCTAAATCCGAGTGGCTTACAACTTACAAGCCTTACAACGTATGCCTACATAAACAGGTCTACGTACAGACTAGCTAGTTTTTCATCATTCGTCTTCTTACCATAGGCCTATAGCCTACGTGCCTTGTATAGTCACGTAGGTTTAATGTTATAACACGCCGCTGGATACGTGTGCGGCTATAGGCCTACATTGCATACGCCTACACCGTTGTGACCGAGTGGTCTAAGTCACTGGTCTCGGATTATGAGCAGGGATAACTTCACTAGGAATAGTACTCCAGAAACCTACTCTAGGCCTACTCCTTTTTTGAAAGGCATCGGAGTGCACTACCTCTGTTTTATAAGCAGCAGGCGTAACGTTACTCCTACTTTGTAAGGGCTAAAGTAAACTCTGATTATGAGTGCGGCAGTACTGTTGTCTGTTCGAATCTCGTCAGGGTGAGAGGGTGAGAGATACTCACATGTATATGTTGTGAGTCACTTAGCGTAGGCTACCCTTGGCAAAGGTGATTTAAATTCGTCAGCCACAATTAAGTGTTTTCAGGATGTCTAAGTAGGCCTATATCTACCAGTTTTGCGGTCTAGAGCCACCACACGCTACTAAATTCAGATAGCGTCGTATCAATATTATTGCACGGTTTGTAAAACGATAGGCCCATCCACCGTCAGCGCCGCCATCACGGACGTGACGCCATACCGGCAGCCATGCAAGATTGGCTAGAATAAGTAACGTCATAGCCTAGCGGGCAGCAGCCATGCAAATATGTACGTGACGTCATAGCCTAGCGATAGCCATCCAGAAGCAGCGACGTCTTAGCCGAGAGGATGCAATGCAAGGGTGATGACGCCATAGCCTATAGCGGCAGCTATGTAAGAATGCGTGACGTCATAGCCCAGAGTAAGCTATTTACGAGTGCATGACGTCATAGCCTACAGCGGCAGCCATGCAGAAGTACCAAATAAAGGCGTTGGTCGCCACAGTAGGAGCCTTGGCGACCATCTCCATCAACGTCCCGCTGCTCACCCTCCTCCTCACCAACAGACGCCTCAAGCGCGACATCGCCACTCGCGTCATCGCGTCACTCAGCGTCGCCGACCTCGGCCTGAGCGCCCTCGCGCCCTCTATCAGCGCCGCGGTCGCCTGGGCCGGTCAGCAGACCGTCCACCCAGTCGGCGTCTACGCCTTCCAGTCGTTCGTGCTGAGCACGTTCGGACTGGCGTCCATCTGGCACCTCACGCTCGTGTCTGTCGTCAAGTGCAGCGTCATCGTCAGACCTCTGGCCCACTGGAGCGTCTTCACGGAACGGAGCGTCAACGCGATCCTGGTCGCTGTGTGGGTAGTCTGCTGCGTGATCGGCGGCGCGTCCCAGGCGCCGGTCTACCTCCATCTGTTCAACTGGAACCTAATCATCAGTAGCGGGCTGAGTCACAACGTGAGCGTCGCCTTCGCGTACGTCTGGATCTGTCTTGTCTACATCCTTCCGCTTCTCATCATGATCGCCGTCTACGCCAAGATATTCGCTGTCGTTCGCGGTCAGTTCAGCGCGGTGCGTCCCTTCGGTGTCTGCGGGCCGCCCGGCAAGCCGCCGAGCGAGCCGTGGAGGGCGAGCGTGAGGTCGGCCAAGAATCTCTTCGTCATGTGCGCGGCCTACGTCCTGCTCTACCTACCCGTGTGCCTGCTGCTGGTGCCCGGAGGGCCGAGCCGCTATCCGTGGTACGTCTAGGGTTGCATGCAGACGTCTCTTATTTTAAGGAACGTCCCCTATTTACGGCCGCATGTCCCGTGTCCCTTAATTATGAGGGGCAATTATGGACACCATTTGTGCCTTGTTTGAGCATACATGTGGCCTACGCCTAATTTTAGAATATGCGACGCAATAAAACTAATCTCTTGACAAGCTACGGAGTTCGAAGTGACGACTCTGATTTTAAAATATTCTAAAAAGAAATCATCTGCAAATTTTCGTCACAAGTATGCCATCAGGCCCAATCATGATTTGTGCAAATTTGAGCATTTGATGAAATGTAGTTTCGTCAATTTTTGTTGGGTTAATTTGGTATAGCCTGCGTACACTGACACAACAGGGGCGGCGTCAGAATTTGGGGGGGGGGGCTAAGAGCAGAGGAAAAAGGAAAAAAGTGGGGAATCTGGCTTTAAAAACTTAATCTACAGCGTATATTCCATCTCTGAACAGAACTCTCGAGCGGGGGAGGGGGGGTGCTGACGGGAAGCTTAAGCCTTCTCACGCTTCCAATACATGCTCAAAAGAGTAGGGGGCCAACTATCAGAGTTATGGGGCCTAACACCCTTACTAACCCTTACTACAGGCTTTCAAAATCATAACAACAGGGACTTAAGACAGGAAGCACTTAAAAAAAAGTGTGGGGGCTAAGTTTCTGAGTTGTTCTGAGTCGAATGACTCGCGTCTTTTTTGTCCCGTTTTGCCCCCCTCCCCCCCCCCCCCGCCGTAGCGCCGCCCCTGTCACACAATTTACCTGAGTTAATTTTACATTTTGTGTCCCTTGTTTGACTGATGACAATCTGGTGACCCTAGGTACGTGTACGTCAGCTACTGGGTCTACCTCTACAGCGGGTTCGTCAACGCGCTGCTCTACACGCTGCTGCACAAGACGGTGCGCCGGGCGCTGAGACGCCTCGTGTGCTTCTGGCGCGTGTTTCCGCCTTCCGCCAGTCAGCTGTTCGTAACT
Organism: Chamaedrilus cognettii; assembly: GCA_034695025.1. Classification (NCBI taxonomy): domain Eukaryota; kingdom Metazoa; phylum Annelida; class Clitellata; order Enchytraeida; family Enchytraeidae; genus Chamaedrilus; species Chamaedrilus cognettii. Next base: position 11,442 of record JAQIWG010005328.1, on the reverse strand, counting down.
GGGGCGGGCGGCACGGGCGCAGAGCGCAGAACGCAGCACGGCAAACGCTCGCACAGGGGTGACGTGTCGGGCGTCGCCACTGCTGCCAGGGACGTACAGGTTGATGCACCCAGTGGCCCTGGAGGAGAGGGGGCAGAGGGGTCAATTATTGTGCCCCCTGCTCTTTTCTAAGGGGACAAGATCTCTCTGTCTTGCAGAGACATGGGCCGTTGCACCCTTACACCACAGCCCTCGGTCAAATGCCCTCGTCCTTGCTGTTGACATCGGAATGTTCCACTGTTTCCTTTGCTGCCCAATCCACGTTGTCCTAGGGCGACCGGGGGGCCTTCTCCATCCCGGTGGGACCCGGCGGGCCGTGAAAATGTCGCTATAGGAGGGACGTACACGTATGGGCCCGGGGCTGGAGACAAAGGGTTGTAAAGGGTTCATATCCTGACGACGTGACCGAACCAGGGAGTGTCTGCGTCGCAGGATCAGATCTTCAGTATGAGAGTGACCCGGACGGCGCATGATTTCAGCGTTCTTCACCTTATGAAACCAGCGGACGTCCACTTTGTGGTCCGAGCTCAGAGCCGTAGAGCATACTGGACCCGATAAGGAGGGCTATAATAAGCGTAGCTTCGTCGTAGAAACAGATGCTGGTACAATTGCAAATGTTCAAAGGGTACAATTGCGCATGTTCCTTTCTATTACCCTTTCATTCTTCTGTTCATATTCTTTCAATCGCGCTGATTAATTAGGAGAAAGGCCTATGCTGGTGTGATACGCCTTTTCGAAAATGGGGGACAAATGTCCCCCTGCCCTCAAGTCACACGCCTAAATACACTGAACTCCGATAGTACCTCTGATTGTTCTCAACGTTGATGGGGTTCGAATAATTTTTGTTGGCGAGGGGGGAGGAGGTTGCTTCCAATCAAAAGTAGAAAATTCTAAGCAAACTTATATTCAATATTACAAAATGACCAATTTTGATATTGAGGGGATCCAGACAAGCGTATCCAAATATTGAGGGGGGTCCAAGCACCTCATTACGGAAAAACCACGTCTTCATTTAACATGCTGATGATCGTTGGTGCAATTTTAAATTTTGGTCGTCCCCTCCCGGGTTGGGACGAGTAAGGGGACCACCCCCCCCCCCCACCCTATTGGGGGTGACCACTGACCAGTCCCCATCATTGATGGGACCACATTTTTTAATGTCTACAAAAGCTATTTTTGTATAGTTTTCCCTTCCTCCCAATTTTTGTCAGTGCTCCGCTCGTGATACTATAGGCTAGACAAGCCTGCTGCCTTCAAGACAATAATGATTACGCTGTCAAGTCCTTGAATCAGCGCTGTCAGCATCAGACAACAGGCGACTGCAGCATTTTAACTTGACACGGCGGCTTCCGTATTTGTCGTCATTATGCGACACGCTCATCGAAACTCTTGTTACAGCGAGACAGAATTGAAAAATAGAAAAAGACTGTTTTGTATTGTTGAGAGGAATTGTGTGAGTCATCCACGAAGGAACTGTGCGACAAGCGGGTCGAGTCAAGGTTCAGTCGGGTGTTAGGCCACGCCCATACTAGCCCATACGGGCCATAACTCCAAATACCTAACCCCTAACCCTACCCTAGCCCAACCCTAACTTGCTAACCCAAACGGGGCCCTAGCCCGAACTTGCTAATCCTAATCCCTACCCTCAAATGCTATTTTTAGCTGATCTATATATATTTAGAGTAGCGTTGTGATTGGCTAGACCACCGGACTTAACCTTGACTCGACCCGCTTTTACTGTGCGAGTCATCCACGAACAGCGTCTATTTTTAATTGTAAAATATGGACTCACATTTTTATTTTAAAAGCACCAACTAAGACAATCACGATCATAAAACGTCACACTGTCTTTATACCCATTGCAAACATGACAAACCTAAGTTATCTTGTTGCTTTCTATTTTCAAAAATCGACAACAGATATTCATAACAGAACGGCGACAAATGGAATTGGGGCCGTTCTAGAAGGGAAATTTTTTATGCTGCAACTAATATTATTCTTACTCGTATTAGGCCTATCGACTGATATAGGATTGATACAACGGCGTTTAGATTCACATTTAGGCCTATTACACTTACAACGAAAAGGACTGTTGAACTCTGCACGTCTGTGTACAGTATTCATCATGTTATTACAATATTTTGAAGCGCTTTAAAAACAAATTAAAATAAAATAAATTCTAGAAGGGATTGATTGAAGCTTTGAATCACTCAAATAACAAATTTTCTCTTTCGCATGCCTTGTATTAATGTAACAAAATCATATAGATCTAATATTGATGCATCATGCTATCAACAACATACCTTACTTCCAATGCAATTTAGGCCCATTAACTACGATAGCAAATTATCACAAATTTTACAGCTCAACACTCAACATTAACTAAAAGAATTAATAGCGCTACAATATAACAGCTTACAATAAAGCAACGAAAAAACATCAGGATTGCACGAATGTTAATCACCCGCTGCGCTGTCATTATGAAGTAAAATACAACAGCGTCATGAAAGTAATGACAGAGTCACATGACATTTCATTTCACTCTCAAACTGCTCTAAGAAAAATTCTGCTGTTATCATGGAAGCTAATAGTAATAGTAATCTTGTAGCTCAGCAACAATCATATAAAGAATGTCTATTAACCCTTTTTATCCAAAACTTGTTAATCAAGCTGCGCCTGGCGACAGTATTGTAGGCTGGAGCGCGTATGCATACCGCGTATGCTGAGAGCATACTGTGTTGTGATACAGGAAATGAATCCGAAATGCTACTCTGCTGGTCATCACGCTACATGCATGGAGTGACGGACGCCAGCATGAGCGAGACAGAGGATGCAAATGCCCCTCAAGAAAAATTTGACTTCCCTATAAATGCCACTTACTCCCCCAAGAGCATTAAATATAAAATTTGTTTTAAATTGAAATGTAGTGGGCCTATACGAACTGTTTTCGCTAGTGAAATGATTATGGGTTCGATTTTTAGTGAAATAATGTTTGATTTCTGTTTCTTATTATTACGTTACTGGTACATTGCACGTAAAAAATTATTAAGGGATAGTGTGCTGAGCAGTGGTGAAAGTAAGGGGGAGCTCACCGGAGCTCAGCTCCGCCACCTCTCCACCACCTCATATTCAGCTCCGCCACCTCATATTAAGCTCCGTCGCACAAATGTTGAGCTCCACTACCTCTTCAATCCTACTTTCATCACTGGTGCTGAGACTATAACAATGGCACTGTGTTAAAATTCAAACCCCCTTATTGAAGTGGAGCATTCAGGTCCTTCAAATAGGGGGGGAGGGAAATTTATTTTTGAGTGAAGAAGTATGAACAAATTTTGGAGTACTCCTCGCCCCTCGGAAGAAATAAAACAAATAAATCTGCTTCATAGAAACAATTTTATTCCGTCCCCCCAACTGTCAATTTGTACCGACGCCCACAACTACATGTGATTCATCAAATACTACAGGCGCATTCAAGTGACAAGCGTCATGTGACGAATTGAAACAGCGACCCCGCCGCGTGTCAATATCATCCTTAGGTGTCAGCATCAGGTGCTAAACATTTATTTCTATATCCACTTGAAATATAAACTACACACTACGAAGTGTAGGTGTTACGGTACGGTACTCTAAATTTTTTTTCGTTAAAAGTTACAATTGTTATTTCTCATACATGTATCCATTCTTTAAAGATGCGCTCATAAGTACAAGATGGTACGATGTCTCCCAAAAATATCTCAGCTGCAGCCGGAGTCGCTGGGCCTGCCCCACTTCAGAGTGCAACGAGTGGGGAACAACTTCACCCTGAGTGAAATGGGTGGATAATGCCCATTCTAGGCCATTGTTTAGCGACAAAGTTCCGAGAGCTCCCACCAATTTTAACTGGAAAGTATAATATAATAGAACACAATATCGCTGAAGCTGAAAGGAAGGGTACATCAAGCGTGCGTAACAAATGATATATGGTAGCGAGACGTGGGGGATGAAGGCCGATCAAGAGGCCCGATTTGAGCGCACAGAGATGAGGATGGTGAGGCGCATTAGCGGAGTATCATTAAAAGAAAGAAAGTAGTCTGAGAGCTCTAGAATAGTGTTGGAGCAGTGGGGGAGGTGGTGAGGAGAAACCGACTGAGATGGCTGGGGTATATTTTTAGAAAGGAACCAGATGATTGGGTGCGAAAATGTATGGACTATGACTTATAAGGTACTGAGAAGAGACGTATACGGAAACAGGAAACGATGTGGAAAAGCTTAACAGAGAGGGATATGAAAGCTAGACAATTGAGACGTGAAGATGCGAGGGATAAGATATATATAAAGTGGAGGGTCCATGGCTGCAAATGGCCTACCCCTGTGTAAACGGAGAATGCGGCCACAAAACGCGAGTGTGTGTGTGTTTGTGTTTAGCAATAGACATTGCTTCCTGGCTAAGAAACATTTAAATCACAGTAACCAACGTCAATAGTCTAACAAATGCATCTATAACATCTTTAAAAAAATAGAAATCTATCAATCTTTAGTACTAAATTTGCATCTAACTTCAGCAGATAGATTTACAAAAAAGACTATCTTTTCCTCTACTCTGTTAATGTCCATTTTTTCAACAGGTTTACACGCTTGCTCCCCGATGAGGACTGCTTGAGCTGAGTTTTTATGGCCGGATACCCTTACTGACGCCAAAGATATAAATTATTATCTGGCACGGGGTTAGCAGCTAGCAAAACTTGTGTGTTAAACAGCTTTGCTGAAAGGCCTGTAGCGCATGGTTTCATAGTTGCCGGCGCGGGACCCAGGCTTACTGGACTCTTCGTCCTACGCCTTAACCACTACACCACAGCGCCTTTCATAGATTTACTAGTACTTCACATTTATAAAAGGCTCAAGCTAATACTCTTAGGCTGATTGCTTTATCCTATATGTGTATTATATGTGGGCCTATATGTGTATTAAAGTATTGTGACAATAAAACCAAACGAATCGTTAACAAGAAATATATAATCAATAAAACGTCACCGCAGGGGCGTAGCCGCTTAAGGGATGGGGGGGACGCGTCCCCCCCCGCAGACCAGGGAGTCCCCCCCATGAAAAAAGATCGTCTCCCTAGAAAATGCATTGATGGGGGGGGGATGTCCCCCTATGAATTATGTTGGTCCACACTAAAAAAAAAGAGTAAAAAAGTTATGAATTATGGTCCCCCCATGATCTATGGTTGATCTCCCCCAAAAAAGAGGAGAAAAAAAACCTGTTGATGGAAAAAAACTCCATCAGCACCTCCCCCTCACCCCTGCTCGTGAGTTCTGCATGGAAGTGCATTTTGGTAGTTGAAGGCGACATAATTGAACTTGAGAAAGGACTTTTGGGGGAATTTTCATTTTTATTTTGGGTCCCCCCCACCGCCAAATCCGTGGCTATGCCCCTGCGTCACCACACGGCGTATTCAAAAGTAGGCCTAACACTTAAACGAAAACAATACAAAAATGAGTTTTTAAAATTGTTTACATAATCCTTTGCTGAAGCAGTTAGGCTACACCAAAAGATCATTCAAACATTTTAAAAGCGCCTATAATTAAAGTTCAGCAGACCTCTTGCTCCTTTTAAAACCCAATTACATTTAAAACATGCCGAGCTATCGAATCTAAAATTGTTGTACATGTATATTCTTTGTTCATCATGACAAAGAAATGCTGATCAATAGCAAAAGGTTCGCTGCTCTATCCGAGTGAAATCATTTCGCGCAACAGTCTCTTCAACCATTCTAACTTCTGTGATGAATTCCTCATCAATCGCTCGTGCCAGCGGCCAGCTCAAATCTTCATGTCATGCCACACACTGCAAATAGCATATATCGTCTACTTACAAAGATAACAACATTGTTAAAACTGGCTTTTTTCATCTATTCTCTTAATGTCCATGTTTTTTCATGGGTTAAGACGTCTGCGCCAATGTGAGGACTGCAGGAGCGGGGTTTAATGGCCGGATGCTCTTCCAGACGCTAACCATATAAATAATTCCGGCGGGCATATCGTCGGACACCTGTGTGTTTGTCAGCATTGCTGAAGGGCGTGTAACGCATGGTTTCATAGTTGCCGGCGCCAGGACATAAACCAAGGTCTCTGGGACTCATTCCCGATGCTTTAACCACTACACCACAGCGTCATAGCAGCTAAATATAGTTAATCAATAGTCTTCAATCAGTAAGTAATCAATAGTATGTTGTTCAGCTAAATATAGTTAATCAATAGTCTTCAATCAGTAAGTAATCAATAGTATGTTGTTCAGCTAAATATAGTTAATCAATAGTCTTCAATCAGTAAGTAATCAATAGTATGTTGTTCAAACATCTAAAGATTAAAAGTTACTATTTAAGTTACGCTACATATACTTCATATATCTAGTGAACATCACACTGTTAATTGTGAAGACAATTAACACGTATTTACAATGCAAGCTCTTGTAGGCCTACTGCAAGGTTAATGGGACCGTTATACTACGACTTAAAAAAAATTCATTTTTCACAGCAGCTATCAGAAATTTGATGTTTGTCCTCGACGCCAATAAATACACAACAGACATAAAATTCATCAAGCCAACTTCAAAATGTTTAAAAAAGTGTTCATTTCCAAACGCGATGTTTTAATTATTAATTACTGTTCACAAATTAACAAGACTAGCACTGGCAAGAATGGCCTCCAAAAGTTTTGCTAGAATCTCCCCCGCCCCCTTAATCCTCACAACCCATACGTCTATATAATAATAATAATAACAATATAATAAAATCCGTACGGTAACAGAAAGGTCGCACGCCAAAGAAAAAGTTTGAGAGCCACTGTACTAGATACATTAAATTCTGCAAACAACCTTTCACAAATTTACATTAAAATTTAAAACTTTGGAACAATACACTACAAATTAGCTTAGTATAACTGCTGGAAACTTCGTGCAACTGTAATAAATAGGTGTCACTTTGAAATCTGTTATTACTTCTATTTAATTTTAATTTCTTTCATCTAATTAGTAAATCTTACATTTTAAAAGAAGAACAGGTTCTGCTTAAAATATGTTTTTCCAAAATCCATAGGCGAGACAGTTGCGAAAACACCCAGTAATGATGTGAAAACAAGGTGGAAAAACTCAAGAACGATGTACAAGCAAAACAAGTCCTATCACAATAGACCAGTGGTTCTCCAGCTTTCTCGTTCGCGGGCTGCTTCTTGGTGCGAAAAAAATTCAAGGGCCACTCACACAGTAGTTTTTCGCACTTATTCATTTGCTGAGCAATTCTTCACAAGACTTAGGCCGAGTTTTTCCATCAAGTGTTAAAATTTAATCCGAGGTCATGACGTCATGACACCCAATGATCACACTGAATGCTTGATCTGTGGTTAATTTAGCGCCATGTTATTGGCTTTTGCAGAATAAATCTAGGATTAACATTTTAACACTAGATGGAAAAACCCCGCCTTACATTTTTACGCCAATGCATTCTTATAAATAGAATTGATCATTAACAGGCACAGAGCCTACAAAAACTTAGCCAAAGATAAACCATAGACCATAGTAACGTGGTCGCGGGCCAAAGTGACCCTTTCAGCAACAGTTCCGCAAGCCACTCAAAATGCCATGGCGAGCCACTTTTGGCCCGCGAGAAGCAGTTTGAAAACCCCTGATATGGACCATAAACCCTACAGAACTTTCATACCAATGTGTGTATTTCTTGTCTTCCGGATGCTGCTCCATTAACTCAAGAATCTCCTGTGGTGGACTGAAATTGAACTTTTCCGCCCTCTTCCAACGTTCCAATCTCGTCATTCCTATCAGTATCAAGGATCTCAAAAGGTAAATATATTATAGTCTATATATTATAGTCTATATATTATAGTCTATATATTATAGTCTATATATTATAGTCTATATATTATAGTCTATATATCATAGTCTATATATCATAGTCTATATATTTTATACCAGATTCATAGTTGCCCCAGCTATGAAGCCGTGCATTACGGGTCCCTCAGCAAGGCTGTTAAACACACAAGTATCATTAGATGCCAGATAATTATTTATTTAGTTGGCGTCAGGAATTAACAGACATTAATTAACAGACATTAACAGATTACACGATAAAAAGGAGGTTAGTTAGTTACAATTGTTACCAGTATAACAGTAAAGAAGTTCAAAAATGAACTTAAAAATGAACTAAACAAATTAACAAGTTGTGCTTAAGAATCGACAGAGTTATAAAAAATGATATAACAGCACAATTTAAAAATAGAACATATAAAACTCTGCAAAATAGCGCTAGAAAAAGCCAAAGGCGATCATTCATCGTCACCTTTCATTCGATCTCACTAATCAAAAAAAGCTCTGCGCGATTAAGACATTTAATTTAAACAAAAATGGCATAAATCCAAGTATCTACATGGTGTAAAAATTTGACAGTGCATACAATTAATTCAGAATTTCTCTTAAGCACTGACAGAATTAAAGAACAGTACCGTGTATGGGTCTTACAAAAAAAACGAATGCATTCTTATGCAAAAAGCTAGTTTTTTCAGTTTCTTGCATATTTCTCATTTTTCCAACTTCTCGCATATAACTGCATATTTTGCCCTCTATCGAACATTTCTTCACAAAATTTAAATCAACTCACGTTAAACAGTTTCCATCAACTTAGTAAGAGAAGACTTTACACTTGACTTGACTTTAGATTCAAAGCAGCTAAGAAAAGCTTTTTTCTATCATTTGCAACTAAATTACATCATATTGATGAAAATTAGGAATTAAAAAAATATAAAATTACGATAATTTTAATTTCATTGACATTAAATAGTGTTGCAAAAATTGTTCCAGTTTCTGAATTTTTTTTTCTATTTTTGAGCGTTAAAACCTAATTTTTACAAACAAATTGTCACATTTTTTCAAAATCTGTAACTGCAAAGTACATGTATATGTGACGATGAAAATCACATGCATTATTTAAGTCTATCTCAAGTCTATAATTAGACTAAAGTCTAAAGCAATGTTCCGCCTACCAGTACACGGACCAAACGTTGTGTCCAGGTCGAACTGTCTCAGTTTTTCAAAGTCCTCATCTACCGCTTCATTGACATCGCTCTGACCAGCACTAGTTGTGGACGCGTCTGCACAATATGATCACCACATATCAGTTGACAAATTGAGTATAAAATCAGCAGGGGCCTAGACAATATCCAAACAATCGCTTAGCGTACGGTACGCAACCGTAAGCTATAACATATTTTTCATTCAAATTTACAATAATTTAAATTAGGATTAACAATAATTGAGTAGTCATTGAGTCTTTCTCTGCTGGTATGCATCCCATATTATGGTCCTACTCTATACATAGTATTCAGTCGAAAGCGGTCCCTCTCCCATCATCGCCCTTGTTCCCACGCTCTGCTCAAATAGCGGCAACAGTGCCGTTTCCTTCTGCGACGCCAACTACTGAACGGCAACTGAAGAACTGCCGATCGAACTGCATCTTTTCAATTATCTTAGATGTGCACATAATCATTGGCCGTCAGACTGGGCGAAGGGTTCTGACGGCGATAGAGCGAATGCAGTGAACTGCTTTAGTTCGCATGGGAATTAGACTAGTCTAAAATAATTCAGTTTTGTTAATGAAATAATTTCATTAATAATCAAATTATTAATGCAATTGTTAATGCAATTGAATTTTATTTTTTATTTTTTTTATTTCATTGATAATCAAATTTTTAATGAAATTGTTAATGCAATTGTTACTGAAAAGACTCAAACGCACCGTTTGCAGCCGATTTTCGTTTAACAGCGGTCGATTTCTTCGCCTTCTTCCCTTTTGTTGTCTTTTGAACTTTAAATATTTCATCGATTGTCGCCATTGTCAAAACGAAAGTGAAAGTAGTAGTCAGCAAAAATTCTGAGATTCTTTCTAAGCACTAATCCTGCCAGCCAATCACACAGTAAAGTAGAATGACTCGACCCTACCTTGTGATCCCACCCCGGTGATTATATAATAGTACCTCTATTCCCCACCCCAATCTCTGCCAAAAATTGACCAGCACCGAGCTCATTAAATTTATTCTATTTGAAATTTAGAGACATCTATGCTTATGTTATGAAATGACTAATAGCCACCATGCATGGGCTACTGCTATATGAACTTATGTCTCAAGGTACCAAATTTAGCTGGCACAAACCTTAGTCCAAAGACTGTTTGATCTGAAATTAAAACCTGCAATTATTATTTTACCCTAAATTTCTTGAAGGTCAAAATTGGTTTTTAGTGTTGCAATTTTTTTGTTGCTAAAAGATTAACCTATTCCTAGTCGTCCTAGACGTCTAATATGGAACACCGTTCTAGCTGCACACACAGAATTTCAATATCGAAAATCAACATCTAGGTTATCTTTTTATATTTAGTTTCATGAATAATCAATTTTAAGCAAAGTAACATTTTGACTTGCATTTCGAAATTTTATTGCCATTAGGCTTACGTGTATTCTTGAACTGCAGGGAAATTTTTTTAAGGCACTGCACTGCGAGTCTGCAACGGAACTCATTGTCTAACAATCATACACAAAAAAAGCCATCGTATTTAAGCAGAAATACAAGGACAAACGAAGAACGTGGTGAATGAGTTACAATTAATAAGTTAGGCCAGCCTAAAATGCGCCATATTGCGACGGCTTGAGAATACAGCTCTGAGAAAGTACTGTTGCCCGCTGCTGTTCGGCAGTGGGCAACATCAAATTTTCGCGTGCATGTCATTTCGGCAAAACTCGCTAAAATTACATGCGCGAAATAACTCTGCGTAAGCCATTTATAATGGTCAGTACTTAAAAACGCAAAAATTAAGTGCAGCGAAATATCTAAGAGGCAAATTAAATCGTAAAAAATAACATGCACCAAAAATTTCATGTTTTACAGTTAAATAACACCCACTCGCAAATAACGAACATTAGCCATTAGGAGGCATAGCCATTACCTAGCTATCACCTAAATTTTTTTTAATAATCAATAATAATCATTGAAATCAAATCAAAAGACAACAAATGCAACTTTCAAATTGACAGAACTATCAGACATTTAAAACAAACGGCATTTACATTTTAAAACATGCATACTGGGCCGGCAATATCGCCCGAGCCTCACGCCCCACAGGCAGTAGCATAGCGACGGGGGGGCCCCACAGGGCGGTCGTGGCGCCTAAGCGTTGGCGGATCCACGGAGGGGAGGCCAATGGGGGCAATTGCCCCCTCCCCCAGAGCTCTGTTGGCGGGAGGAAAGGGCCGATCGCCCCCCCAGAAACAGGAATTTATAATGCAATGGAGTTAGTTATAGGGGAAGTCGCCCCCGCAGAGTGTTGCCGGCTCAGAGCGTCGGGGGGGGGGGGGGGGGGGGGGG
>JAQIWG010005327.1:0-14673 GCA_034695025.1 Chamaedrilus cognettii | reverse complement strand
ACAAATACAGCAAGCACAGTGACGCCTACAACAAACACTGCTAGCACAGTGACGCCTACAACAAACACAGCTAGCACTATGACATCTACAACAAACACGGCTAGCACAGTCACGCCTACAACGAACACTGCTAGCACAGTGACGCCTACAACAAACACAGCTAGCACAGTAACGCCTACGACAAACACAGCTAGCACAGTAACGCCTACAACAAACACAGCTAGCACTATGACGCTTACAACAAATACAGCAAGCACAGTGACGCCTACAACAAACACTGCTAGCACAGTGACGCCTACAACAAACACAGGTAGCACTGTGACATCTACAACAAACACGGCTAGCACAGTCACGCCTACAACAAACACAGCTAGCACAGTAACGCCTACTACAAATACAGCTAGTACTATGACATCTACAACGAACACAGCGAGCACAGTAACACCTACAAGCAACACAGCTAGCACTGTGACGCCTACGACAAACACGGCTAGCACAGTGACGACTGCAGCAAACACAGCTAGCACCATGACGCCTACAACAAACACAGCTAGCACAGTGACGCCTACAACAAACACAGCTAGCTCAGTGACGCCTACTACAAACACGGCTAGCACAGTGACGCCTACAGCAAACACAGCTAGCTCAGGAACGCCGACAACAAATACAGCTAGCACCACAGAGCTCGCTATGTTTACGAGTATGACTGGAAGTTTTTCAACATCTCCTATTACTACTTCCACAGCCACAACTAGTATGAACACAGGTTGGTTTTTCATAATGAGTGTTGTTAAATATAATTCGAGACTGCAGAAGAGCACGATTGCCTTTTTATGTTTTTCTCAAGCTTTTTATTGATTTCGACAAATTTTGCATTTGGATTGGTGTTGCAACTAATTAAGTTTTTTTCAGAAATTTCACGGCTTTTGCTGTATTTTTGAGAAATATTTCTGAATTTCAGCATTATTTGAATCTGTTTACATCGACATAATAATTAATTGCTGATGTTGATTAGAGTTTTAAATAATCTATTTTAGTCAATTTTTCTATTAAATTGACTCAGATTTTTTAATCACTGAAATTTACTAGGAAATTAGCTTATGCTATGAGCATGCTGAAGATTTTTGGTGAAGAAATAATGTTTTCGTGTATCGTCTCAGAATTTAGCGGTTATCTCCCTTCCTCAATATCGGAAACTTCTTTGGGAAATCATGCCGCATTTTTTGCACTTTTTTTCTGCACTTTTCTGCAGTCCTTTAGCATGATTATGGAAAGAATTGGATGATGTAAAGAAACAGCACTGTATGTGCTCTGTCATTATGTTTGTCAAAGTTAGTTCAATGTGTGTGCTGTTTAGTGGTGAACTCTCCAATTTGTTTTATATCATTGTTTTGATAAGTGTAACACCGTGGCTCAAATTTAAGCAAATTAAGCTATGTAAAGCGTAACTGTAGACCGCGTTAACTTGCACTATCCATGGAACGTTTAGCACGCTACTACTATTGAATGAATAATTTACCTTGTGACCAGCTTTAGCAAAATTTGATGCAGCAGTTAAGAAAATATGAGCTGTCTAGGTTCACTGTGAAAAAGAACGTCCAGGTAAACTGCTTAATTGTCAGAGTTCCGTTTAGCCCTCATAAAATTGTGTTGCTAAATGTACGATAATTGTACGACAATTGAAGTGATTTGAGGCCATCTGGATGATGTGTGATAATGGGTGTACGATAATGGCATTCTGGACGATAATTTAGAAGTGGCTGAAAAGTTATTTATTTAGCTGTTACGTTTGTGCACATGGAAAGAAAATTTAAATCACTGCGCAAATACAGAAAAATTAAAGAAAATATGTCAAAAATTATTTTTAAAATAAAAAATGACTGGTAACAGCGACAGAAAAAAAATGATAAGTAAGGTTACAGGAAATCGTTTCGTCACTCCCACCCCGTGCTTGTCAGTTTTGTTTCAGGTAAAGGAAGAATGACCATTTGGCAGTTTTTCTTGCGTTTTCCGTTGGTATTGAGCAGTTTTTGTAACAAAAACATACTGTATCATGCTGAAATACGACATTTTTCTATATTTTTTGACAAAAAACAATCATTTTCACCTTTTTGTAATATAATTGCACTCTGAAAAATATGCAAAACTGAACAGGCGTCTAATGCCTAAGCCTTTATAAAAAAGAAGTACCGGTAGCCTCCAAAAACTGGCAACATATTAACAAAAATTATCCTGTCCATGAGAACTCTCGACTGGCGACTGGCGCCTACGCTGGGAACCTTCAAAACTAAACTGAAGACTGAACTGTTTTTGCAGTCATATCTGTGACGTTTGCTGCTGTGTGGTGTATTTCATTACTGTGTTTCAATGTGTTTCATTACTTGTTCTGTAAATTTTGGATTGTAAAGCACCCTTGATTAGTCCCTGGACTTAAAATGGCGCTATAGTAAATCGGCTTCGATATTATCATTATTATTATTATGCTCGACGCAGGGTTTTTGTTGCTGACAAAAAATTTTGATACCATTCTTCAATATTATTTCCTTCAATTTGTTCATGTAAACGGTAATCAAGGAGCAATATAGATTGCCTGCTTTGTTGGTGCTTTTTTTATATACCAACTTTGACTACATGTATTTTTTATTTTTTACTGCTTGATGACATCTTTCAATATAAGATGGTCAAAATATAAACTATTTATTTTTATTTTCTAGCTCAAATTTGTTGACAGCTCTTTTGGACTTGCCTTCGGCAGGTATTGAAAGCATTTAACAGTTCATTTGATTTGAGCCACGGTGTAGCGTTGCTGTTAATTGCATTCTTTTAAAGAGTGTATTACATTACTGTTGTTTAACGTTGTACAGTTTACGAATTAATTTCGTAAGAAATTGTGCGTGAACATAAAACTAGATGGTTAACTAATAAAGCAATAAATTAGACTAATAAATTAGATTAGAGAATTAATTATTTATGCCTAAAATTTCTTTTTGTCTTTATTTATTTCTAAAATATCATACTATGACTAGTGGAAGGAGCACGGGCTCCAGGCTCGTGTAGGCTTACACTCATTCGCGTTTAGAATTATAAGACATTTAGCCTATATGTACCAATTTCTGCTTGGTTATAGCAACAAACGTACACATTGTAGATGGAGAAAAAAGGATTGGTCTGCATCCAGAGCTCCCCGGGTGTGTCGTAACTGGCGACTAAAAAAGGATGTTTCATGCTCGGCCGTATGGCATTGAGCCAGACTGTCGTAATCTTTGTTACGGCACACGGACCTTAAATTCTCAAAACCTACCTAAAGCGATAAACTATGAGGAGTTCCATGCCTCATCATCTAATAAATCTAATAGCCTAAAGGATATCTATATATATCTGACATTTGGATGTGTTGGATCTAATAAGTAGGCTAGTCAGGCACCGTGGCACGTCTATGCGCCATCTGATACATAAATCTGTCACGTGACACATTGTCAGACAAATCAATACATGTGTCAAATGACACTTAGATATCTAGCATGTAACACATGATATAACACATGATATAGGCTTGCTCGATTAGCAACAATTGACTAAAGAAAACTAAGACATTTGGCGAATTGCGAGACTTTTTGCGCGTACTTGGTGATCGAGAAAGCGATGCGAGCGTCAGAGTCCGATTTTGGATATCATTATGTTAATGCGGTAGGTTGTAACTTTTATAAATATTTATATATGTTCTATTCAATATGTCAGATTTTAATGTTAAAAAAATCATTAATAAGTAAATAGTTTTGCTTACTAACAAACTAACCATATGTTTTTGCATTGCTGTCGTAGGTTAATATGCAAAAGCACTGCGTGTAATTGTCTGATATCCGATATAAATTGTCTTTGTTTTATCTACCGAAATTATATTAAAATAAACAATTCATCTGTGGGTACGACATTTTTATCGTGAACTTGATTTTGTACAACTTTTATTTTCAGAAATATCATGTAAAAAACTAATTTGATGCCTATTTTATAGGGACTCTAGAACTTTTGAGTACGGTATTTGCGAATATTATGAGCAATGTGTAATAAAGAGTCTGCCTTAACTGAGGAATCTATTTGAGATTCATCGATTTCAAGAAGACTAAGTACGTGTTAAATACTGTTACGATAGTATTTACGTATGATGCGATATACAATACGATACAAACGATTCGATAAGTGCGATGCAATAAATACGATATTATTATATTTTAATTAAAGGACATTGTAACTATATAAAACAAGACTTTTACAAGACAAGACTATATAAAAACCTATTGAATCCAATATTATTTATAAAATTGGCTTGGACCAGAATAGTTGTGAAATTATGGTATATAGCAGAGTTCAGATTGTTCTTCGGCAACGCTGGCTTCTATTTCAGCTCTGCGTGTTAATCGGTTTTACTAAGATTTATACGCCTATAGATTTTGATTGTTTTGTATTCAGTGCTCTAATAATTGTTTGAATTCATTCACACCTGAGATTCAGGTTCATCAAAATTTGTATCTGCACCTATCGATGTCTGACTATGTCAGTTCTGACGTAGGCAGACATAGTTGTCTTGCTAATAGACCGATGAATATAATTGTATTCCGTTTGATAACAATGTAGTCAATTTTCACTCATTGAATACAGCCGTAATTAATTTGTACTCAATGAGCATAACCATAACTATCTTAATCAATGCAATGCGTTGACGTTTTCTATGCGTACAATATAGCTTGTCAATGGTACAGTGATGGTATAGAAACACAATAATTTATTGTTAGTTTGATTCTTAACTATTTTTGTTCTTTTGTGTTTTTTTGCTGTGTAGGGTATAAATGTCCTGTCTTGTCTAGCATCAGCAATCAGTGCCACTTAAAAAACAGAATATGTAACATTACGCTGAAACATAATTCTAATTCTATTGTGTTGTGTTAAGAGCCACAAGCTTTGCGTTGTTGTGGATGGTGCTTTGCAGTAGCGTGTGGTACCATCGTGCAGAACTGTGCACAATGCAGCAGCTATGGAGTCTGCGTGCAGTGCAACGAGTTATACGGACTGACGTCCTACAATACCGGTATAACAATGGACACGACTTGCACGAGTAAGTAGGAGTAAGTGACGGTACTCTGTAGCCTGACTGTAACTTTAGTTTTATGTGAATAAATGCTGAATTGATCGCCAATCGCCATAGCACCCAATTTGATGTATCTGGCCTATGCCAGCCAGAAAAACGTTGACTTGCTTGTGATTTTTAAGTTTCCCATTCAAGTTGTATTATTCAAAGAGTTACGGTAGGACTGCTTGGTTGGCTATGGGGACCGCATGTGATATTTCCTGTTTTAGCATTTAGTAAATAGTTGATTTGAAAGAGATGTCTTTTAAATTCTGAAGTTCACTGTGCATTGCACTGGCACTGAAGAGCTCATTCTTTGCTCATAGTACTTGAACATAAGTTCCATTTAGGCCATATAATTTCGTGCCAATTTTTTGTACATTTTTTGTGCAAATAGTCAGTCGTTTAATTCTTGTGTGTGATGTAATTCACTAATTCTAAGATACCTGCAGAATTGTAGATCAGTTCTTAAACCTAATGAATTTAGTATGAAAACTGTCAAAAAACGAAGAAGGATAATTTGCATCAATACGTTGATGCGGACCTCTTAGGTTGATATTGGTTTGATGATTACAGGTTGTGTAATGGATGGCTGCCTGATGTGCACAACCCTGTCAAAATGTGACCTCTGCTATCTTCCGGCCCAGAATGGCCCAGCGCTGGATGGAACCGTCGCATGCGCTCGTAATCACTCACTGCCTCTTAAATTTAATCATTTATCGACATCGTTTTCACAAGACATTTGTGAACTATATATAATAATAGATGGGTTAATTCAAGCCATAAAAACCTAGCTCCAGCAGTCCTCAACAGGGCGCAGACGTCTAAGCCTCTGTGAAAATATGGACATCAACAGATTAAAGTACCAAAAAAGGCGGTTAGTTAGTTACATAGGTTAAGTTATTGTAGGTTTCTCATATATAAATGATATTTATATACGGCACTTATAAATAGTTTAATTTTACATCATTATATATGTTTTTTATCTTTTGATTATATACTGGATAAACAATTTATGGATTAAGATTCACTTTGTTAATGATAGTCAGAATATACCTGTTAACAAACGTTCCTCAGTATTAGTTAACTGGGCCTATATATGCGATGAACTTGGTAAATTGATTAAGCTCCCAACATATCACAATTCTGGAAAATTGAGTAACCTGTGTACATGTATATTTTTTCATATTCAATAATTATTTTAACCTTATTGAATGCTTTTCAAGTGAATTGGTGTAATCTTGCTATTCTTTAGTCATATTTTTGCAAGCGGATTTTGAATTTTTGACTCGTAAGAATTGAGCGTTGTTACTGCCCTGCCCGCAGCTTGTGCGAGTAACTGCTCATATTGTGAAACGCACGGTGCGGGTCAATGCGATATATGCAATGCAGGATACGGACTGACATCGACGAACACCTGCACTCGTATGTCTATTTTCTTATTCTTCAGTGTGCTGCTCTTGGTAGATCTTTGATGTCCACCTTCCAGTATAGCCTGGTCATTCTCATCATATATGCATGCGATTTGTTCTTAAGTAGAACATCTATCGATCCTACAGTATACATAGCCTTCCTGGTCCTCTCTTGCATTCTTTCCTCCATCACAACTCTAAACAATCCCTCACCCATCATCACATGCCCTATCCAGATCTTCTTCTATTTTACTTCAATCATTATTCTTGTACAGTACCTTCTCATTTGCTATCAACTCTGTCTCTCTTATCTTCTCGAATGTGTATTTCAAATATCATAATTTGTATGTAGATATCATAATTTGCATGTTATATTTTTATTTTCATCAACTATTTTTCTCTGGCTGTGTAAAGATTGCCGATACCTGCTTTATCAATTTATTTACTGTCAATACTGCCAAAGTTAATGCTATTTATGTTCATATTGCGGTTCACAAGTCTAATATAGACTAGACAATTAAAAATTCAATTTTGAATTAGTAATTCCAATCGTTAACGGGACGAACTCTTGTGGCTTTGCTCTGTTTCTTTTCCCTCCCTGACCCCCCAAGGGTAGCGTTCAGATGACAGCAATAACACAGAACTTCACTCTTTATGAGCTGCATTGCTGTGATGTTATGTTATTGACTGGATACCGATTCTATAGAGTTATTTATGGCTACACTAGCATCCGCTTCTATAGCAGGCCACGAATAAGTCTCCTCAAATGAATATCAGACAAACTGATTGAGAAGATGATATTAACTGATTTGTGAATTGTAATTTGTAGTCTGCGGTCCTTACTGTCAATCGTGCGTCATCGCTGGTGTATGCATTATGTGCTACGATGGCTATCAGCTCAATAACGGCAGCGATCAGTGTTCCGGTAAGATGATAACTCAACTTCGTTCAGTAGACTCTGCAATAATGTTGAGATTTATGAATTGGGTACGTGCTTTCTTCATTAAAACATCTTTACGGCATTAAATTTTTTATCTCTAAATTAACAGACTTTTTTAGAGGGGTTTTGAAAATAATGTTAAATATCATGGTAGACAACATGATTTTAAAATTGTGTTAAATATCGTGTTCATCATCTGACGTGCGTATCAACACTGCATTATAAGAATGTTATTTTATTACGACACTGTTCTTATTGATTTGCAATAGTTTTTGTAATAGATCTACTTGTTGGTAGATGTCGATTACAAATTCATTCTTTGTATTAGATATGATTAATAAGTTGTGTTATGAGCAACTCCTGCGATATTTGGTTTAATTTTAATTTTAGCAATGACGTCACCTGTTACAACACAGACATTGACTGCCTCCACAACGCTCTCAAGTACAACTGCTACTTCAACTATGCTTAGAACGACTTTTACTTCAGCATTATCGACGTCAAGTACAACCAAAACCAGCGTCATTACATCTACAACAGGTTTGGGTACATCTACAATCAGTTCAACTACAACTGGCTTTTCTACAGCTACAAATGGTGTCAGTACTGTTTGAACGACCTTTAGTATGGCTACAACTGGTTCAAGTACAGTTACAATAAGTTCAGCTACATCTACGACCGCTATGTCTACAACAACCTCTAATCTGTTGACAACAGTTTCTGCACCGTCAAAAGACAGCTACAAATGAATCCAATGTGGCTACAACTGGTTTCAGTACAGTTACAACTGGCTTTAGTGGGACTGCAATCGCTCAAGTAGGCTTACAGATACAAATGGCTTCAGAACCGCTGCAATTAGCCTTAGTATACCTGCTGTAACCAAGCCTGCAACTGAGCCTACTTTAACAACAAGGGTATCAAGCTTGTCTACAACGGTCTCAATGACTACAGGTGGCTGTGGTGCAGTTGCAACAGGTTTAAGTACCTATGGAGCCAGCTCACAAGCTACAACTGGCACAAGTGTATCCGCTGTAAGCTTCAGCACATCAAAGACTGTTTTTAATGCTGCGGTTGCCAGTGTAACTGCTGCTAGCGAGAATATGTCTGCAGCAAGCCTGAGTACTACAATGGCAGATCTGAAACTAAAGTGCAATGTAACCTTCACTTAGCCTGTCAGAAACTAAGCTATAGTAGGTTAGAACTGACATTTTGATGTTGGGTTAGCCTTTTCTCTTATGTTATGCAGACAGTAGTTTGGTGGAAGGGTGTGAAATATGACCATTTAACTTATCTAGTGCTCTTCATAGAATGTGCAATAGTCTTATATTTATACAATTTTGTTGTTGATGCTTCAGGTGTCTAAATTCAATTATAGTTATACATATTCAAATAAGCTCATATAGGATGCATTGTGTGATTTTTTTTTTCATTAACGTTGAATTTGTGTTGAACGAGACATTTTATTACGACTGCACAAGTTTATTTGATCAAAGAATTTATACCAAGCGCCTATAAATTTGAGTGTCATTTATTTTGGTAGTTCTTAAATATATCGTTAAATAGGATTAAATTAAAAGTTATATAGAAAAGAAAACTTTAATAAAAATTGTCTGTTTCAAACAATTTTTTTTTAGAAGTGCTTTAACGTTTTCTACTATAACATGCACCGAGTGAGGCCTCTCTGGGGCAGTGAGGCCTATCCACTCGGCCTAGACACAAGGCTATGCAGCCTTGTCTTTTTTTATGTTGGCTACACTAATAAACTAGAAGCCGATGCCACCAATTCCCGATGGCAGGTGCAGCAGATACTTAGGTTAAATTTGCAATTTAAGTATAGATGTTTTTGACTTAAATTTTGTCCCTAATTGATAAGGCCATGCATGATGTTGACTGCTGATCTCAGATAAAATTTTAATTTTCAGTCTCATCGATGTCGAACTTGGCTGAAATTACATCCATTTTTTCAATGGGTTCAACTGAAACTACAACGCCTGTATCCATGGATTCCACTGAGGCTACAACATCTGTATCAATGAGCTTCACTCCTACCACAACGCCTGTATCAGTGGGCTTTACTGAAGATACAACGCCTGTATCAATGGATTTGACTGAAACTACTACCCATGTATCAGTGGATTCCACTGAGGCTACAACGCCTGTATCAATGAGATTCATGCACACTAAAACACCTGCGTCAATCTGTTCCTCTCAGATGCCTACTTGAAACATTTAATTTTTATGAAGTTTGGTGTGTAGCTGCTTTCTGATTGACTTTTACTACTTATTTGGACCGTTGATTAGCTGCTAGGCCTGATGAATTAAAATAATTTGAGTCATGCTACTTGAACTACCACTTAAACGTAGCTGTATGGATTGGTGTTTGCTTTAGATAGTTTTGATGTTATGTAATGTAAATACTTATGGTCATTCTGAATTGGGATTTATGATATCACTTTGGCCAGTTTGGGTGGCTTTTAGAATTTCAAGACTATCTCTCATAAGACTTTTGTGCATTGGATCTTAGCTCATGCTTGACTTGGCAATTCACAGGTATTTGATTGTAGCTGGCCAATGATTCATCTATGGGAAGTCGACTAGGAATTACACTCTATCCGTTGCTTCAATTATATCCCTAAATAGCCTCCAGTAAATTTAATTTAAAATTATTTTAGAAATAAAGATTTGTTATATCAACAGAAAATTCACAAAGCACCTTATGATAGTAGACCTGGAGCGAATGTGAACGGTATAGTCATAAAAATGAATTTATGATGTGTGGAATTAACTACATGTTAAATTGAAATCAACTTTCATGTGTGCACATGAAAGGTAGCCTATTTGTCACCGTTTCACATGCGCTAACTAGAGCAATGTTAATAATGACTTTACTTTGATGAACGCCCGCGCCTGCTTAATTGTTCACCAAGTGTGAGTGAAGATCCTATGTGTAATGAGACAAGATGAGATGGGAGTGATGACTTCTATGAGTCAAAGAGTGTAAACTGTAAGCGATTGTCCTATTATCGATTTCCCGATACCAGCTTTCAGATATAAATCCATTGTATAGCATAATGTTGATCATGTGGTTCTGCTCTTTTCGTTGTTTTCATGAATGAAATAAATTGTTTGCATTGCATGTTGTTGACAATTCCTTCATTTAATTAGGTATTCATTTTATAAAATGTAAATTGGCACACAAAACATATATGAGTACGATAAATATACACTCAACTCCTAAAATAATAAGCGCATTTTAATGACATCTGAAGCATCATAGACAAAGTTGTTTAGGTCATGGCAATAATTTGAGTTTCCAAGTGATGAAGCAGTTTACATTTAGTTTTCTAAATATTATCTTTAGGAGCATTGAATATTGACTGGTATTTGTATGTAGATCGCCATTGCCAAATCAATTTATGATTCCGCTGGGTAAGTTTCTGATCTTTAATTGTATTCAAAATGTTTAATGCCTTCAAATACAGTGTATGACTTCTTTTTAAGAGTTTAAAAGTAGTATTTGGGTTTGCAATGTTTTTAATATGTATGTTGACCGCTTCATTTTAGTTCTGTCATCGTGTTCATGTGGATATCCGTTGTGCTACGTATGCAATGCTACAGACCAAAGCCAGTGTACAAGTACTCAGATGTTGGCTCAATGCAATGCAACCAGTGTAAGTAGGCCACTCCTCTAGCTACTTTGTAAAACCACTTTTATTGAGCTTGCATGAAATGTTGGAATTGATTTCTTTAAACTGTATAATTTTTGTCTATAAATAAACGTATTTATTTATAAATATTTGACAGTTTTGCTGCTCAAACAGCTGAAAAAAAAATCACCGATCTCCCGGTAGACACAACGAAAGTTTGTAGAGAAGCTCAGTTCTTGTATTTTAGTTTTTAGCACAGCTAGGCTGCAGTGCAATAAATGAATGAAGGGCAATATGATGGTGTGAATTTGCATGAGATGTTTCATGCTATTTGCATATTTGCATGCACGGTACACATAGGTATGGATTGATCAATGATGCGTTATGTCAGAACAACGATAAGCCAGTTTATTTCATAGCCTGTGTTCTTGCACATAGGCCTATATAGTCATTCAAGTTATAATTGATTTGAAATATAGAATGAACTTAATCATTTGTGTATGCATGTTGCACAGATTTCGACATCTTTAGCATAGCTGTATAGGTGACTTCTATTTCTAAAATGCACACATAGCAGCCTACATTTAAAATTACTTTCTTGTGTTTTGTCAGTATTAAGCATGCTGAGTAGTAAGCATGCAGTAAAGTTAATGTATGCCTGGCTATAAAAAACTTACAATATTTAAAACAATAGGTATCTTCAATCACTCTTTATTGTTATTTCAAGATTTTATGAGGTGCTGATATATTTGTATATACAGGACCTGTGCCTGACTAAAAGCATACTCTTGAAGGGTAATCCAAGCTCCTACCAACAATACTGTGCACCACAAAACAATTGCACAAGTTATAAAGATGGAACCTACCAAGTTTTAGCCAACAATCCTCAAGGAATCGAATACCTTCAGTGCTTTTCTCCAGCAAGCTGCTCGTGCTACAGTAAGATTTGTGCAGTTTGCTTTGTGTGCCTAAATGGCAAGTACCGTTTATCTCCATTAACAATTTTCTTAATTCATCAGTTCCTAATGAGAGCAAAGCAATGATAATAAATATAAAAATGGGTTTCTAATGTGCTTCTAATTCTTCATGGAGAAATATTGGCTTATGTAGACAATTGTTGTAGGCAATTGATAATGCAGACAACGTTTGAGTGGAAGGGTGTCAGAATAGGCCAACATAACTCTACAAATGCTATTCATATGATAATGTTATTTTGTATATTTCACCATTTATATTAAGTTTTTCGGGTCTTCTCTTAGTATGATATTAAAAAACAGTTAAATATTGGAATAAGCTGATGTTAGATGCACGTTATCCACCTCCTTCAATCCGGGAAACAAAATTTGCAGTTCTAAGCTACCAGGTGTGAGTTTTAATAGAAAATAAACAGGGTGCACCAGTGATTCTTTGCTTTGCCCCGAGGATGTAATCGTGTTTGTCTTTGCACTAAACATGGTCCTTTAGGGTGTCAATTTTTGTTGGTCTTAGCATATTTGTAGGCTGAAGTTGTTAACAATGTTGTTAGTCATAGTATTGATTGTTCAACTGAATTGCGCAATTTTCATTAGTACAAGTAATAAAATGTAAATTTATTCTATGGTCTATCTAAAGTGTGAGTCAATGTGCAAGATGCGGTGAATTAGTGCCATTCAAATGGACATCTAATAAGTTAACGCCTGATCAATGGAGTTGACTTTCTGATTAATTAACACGAATGAATAATGTGCGATGTATTGGCTTGCAATGAATTCTTATAGAATCGGTGTATTTACAAAGCTTCTTAAATATATAGTTGCATACAAGTTGCCCAGACAACAAAACTTTTATAAAATATGCGTGTTTCTCATAAAACATCTTTACAGTCTCTTTAACTTTGCTTCTGGAATAAATCAGCACTAAGTGAAACCTATACGAGGCAGAAGGGCATAGATATATGTATATCTTTTCAATTGTTTGTATGGTGACTACAGAAATGAACTAGAATCCAATCATGCAACCATTCCAAACGTAATGTCCTGCAGATAATGTATCTAAGCGGAATTTTTTCCATTTACTTTTTTATTATGAATGAAGTGTTGGCTTATTTCTAATGCCATGTTGACAGCTAATCATTGAATTTATATTTACTTGCAGGCTCATCGATATCAAGCACGACTCAAATTACAATGACTCTATCTTTGGGTTCCACTCAGACTACAACGCCTTCTTCAATGGGTTCTACTAAAACTACAACGCCTATGACCAATACAGCTAGCACAGTCACGCCTACAACCAACACAGCTAGCACAGTGACGCCTACAACCAACACAGCTAGCACAGTGACGCCTACAACCAACACAGCTAGCACAGTGACGCCTACAACAAACACGGCTACCACAGTGACGCCTACAACAAACACGGCTAGCACAGTGACGCCTACAACAAACACAGCTAGCACAGAGACGCCTACAACAAACACAGCGAGCACAGTAACGCCTACGACAAACACAGCTAGCACAGTCACACCTACAAGCAACACAGCTAGCACAGAGACGCCTACAACAAACACAGCCAGCACATTGACGCCTACAACCAACACCGCTAGCACAGTGACGTCTACAACAAACACTGCTAGCACAGTGACACCTACAACAAATACAGTCAGCACAGTGACGGCTACCACAAACACGGCTAGCACAGTCACACCTACAAGCAACACAGCCAGCACAGTGACGCCTACAACAAACACGGCTAGCACAGTCACACCTACAACAAACACAGCTAGCACAGTGACGCCTACAACAAACACGGCTAGCACAGTGACGTCTACAACAAACACGGCTAGCACTATGACGCCTACAACAAACACGGCTAGCACAGTGACGCCTACAACAAACACGGCTAGCACAGTGACGCCTACAACAAACACAGCTAGCACAGTGACGCCTACAACAGGCACAGCCAGCACAGTGACGGCTACCACAAACACAGCCAGCACAGTGACGCCTACGACAAACACGGCTAGCACAGTCACATCTACAAGCAACACAGCTAGCACTATGACGCCTACAACAAACACAGCTAGCACAGTGACGCCTACAACAAACACAGCTAGCACAGTAACGCCGACAACAAATACAGCTAGCACAGTGACGCCTACAACAAACACGGCCAGCACAGAGACGCCTACAACAAACACGGCTAGCACAGAAACGCCTACAACAAACACGGCTAGCACAGAAAGGCCAACGAGAAATACAGCTAGCACAGTAACGTCTACAACAAATACAGCTAGCACAGTGACGCCTACAACAAATACAGCTAGCACAGTGACGACTACAACAATCACAGCTAGCACAGTGACGCCTACGACAAACACAGCTAGCACAGTCACACCTACAAGCAACACAGCTAGCACAGTGACGCCTACAACAAACACGGCTAGCACAGTGACGCCTACAACAAACACAGTCAGCACAGAGACGCCTACAACAAACACAGCTAGCACAGTGACGCCTACGACAAACACAGCTAGCACAGTCACACCTACAAGCAACACAGCTAGCACAGTGA
>JAQIWG010005326.1:0-14675 GCA_034695025.1 Chamaedrilus cognettii | reverse complement strand
GCCCCCCCCCCTCCTTCTCCTTCATTCCCCCTCACACCGGCAATCGCCTCCGCTCCTCGATCATTATTGCGATGGTTTACAATGTTCAGCTCGTCCATAATAAGGGCGGTTCTGGAAAACGCATTCCTCTGTAGCTGCGATCGACTTGCATAGACCATGCCAGACAGGACTTCCGTTAACTGGCGTCGCGGCGTCTATGACGCCAGGAAATTGGGCTCATCCCGCCAAAAAAACCAACCCATGGCGTTACAAAACGCCAAAAAAGCGTTCCCCGGGGCCAAAGAACGCCAGATTTTAAGGGTATCAGTGTCGCTGTAGTTGAATGATATATCATATCATGTTAGTAGCCTAATGGCTGTAACGCCAGAAAATGAAGACCCTGACGTATGCAGACGACAGAACGTCTGAGTTTTGGCATCAGGACGCCAGCAGAAAAAGCTCATTGGAAGCCCTGAGGCCGGAGTACCGCGGCATCGTTACAAAATATTTAGTGAACAATTTGCGCTGTTGCCAATGGATCCAAAACGAAATACCACTAGGTTCCAACGGTAACGGTAAAAATCCATTAAAACTAATTTTTGGGAAAAAAACATTACATAGTCTATACATTAACATTAAAACACAAAGAAGTTCACTCGATTACGCGTCTTTCTACAGCGCAGTGTAACGGTGAAATTACACCTTTCTGTCAAAACGAAGGAAGCCTTCAAAACGAAGGAAGTTTTGTCGTTAAGGACTAAAGTCGTATAGATTGCTATAGAACTCGTCCAGCCGACCTGACGTCATGATCCTTAACGACAAGACTTCCTTCGTTTTGAAGGCTTCCTTCGTTTTGACCGAAAGGTGTAATTTTCACCATAAGAAGTACAAAGCTCTAATAGCCTACATTACTCAAACGGTGCATTTCGTCCGGTTTTTAGTTTTCTTTTTATTGAGTCGTGTAGGCCTATTGCTTCACGCAGAACGACTGTTTGCCGGTTTTTCCAACATGGATTTAATGGTGGTTCAGGATTTAATCCACCGCTTTGCATGGGCTAAATCCTGAACCACCATTAAATCTGTGTTGGAAAAACAGGCCCTGTAAATTGCAATACGTGGGCTTCATAATTTTATAGAAATCGACAGTCACTTCTCTGTAACGATGGGTTTCATTGTGTTCGAGATATTGTTCTTCGGAGCATTAAAATCTGATGACATGTGCAGAGCCTGGACAACGTAAGCGCGTTTAGTGCGTGTCGCATGCAGTCGGCGCCTGTTGTCCTGCAGGTTACACGACCACGTGCATACAATCGGATTTGCTGTAGCGCGCAACGTAGAGGGTCAAGCGAAGGGAGCTGTTGACTAGAGGACTGAGCAGAAAAGTGAAAAAGAGGATTGTGAAGGCGGTGGTTTGGTCTGTGGCATTATACTGCACTGAAACTTCGTCACTCAAGATGGAGGAAATCAGAAGAATAGAAGCATTTGTATGTAGGTATGTATATTGCACTTTTAACGCACCAAGAATATGTAATGCAAACGGAGATGGAAAAACATCATTTGCTTGAATCGTAGGTGCGGGAGAAGTGCAACAGACTACATCCAGAAAGCGGACTTGAAAAAATGAGTTTTAAGCCTCGATTTAAAGGAGAAAAGGGACTTAGGACATGTTTTGATATGATGGTGCATGTGACATACGAGGCGGTTAAATTAAGCCTTGCTTGACATATATTTGCAAACTGACATATATTTTACAAACTAGAGCATGTGTATGTTAAGGTATGTCTGGATTCTTAAAAAGAGAACTTTGAGTAAACCCCACAGGTATTATTGTGCCTGGTAAATTGTGTTAAATATCAGGTTCCTCAATCATGGATATATCCATAAATCTAGTGATACGTTCCATGCGTTACACGCCCTTCAGCAAGGCTGTTGAACACACAAGTGTCGCTAGCTGCTGACCCCGTGCCAGATAGTTTTTATTTATTTGGTTGGCGTCAGGAAGGGCCTTTGGCCGTAAAAACCCAGCTCCAGCAGTCCTGATCGAGGCGGGCAAAAACGTGTAAACGTGTGTGTAAACATGGACATTAACAGATTACACGATAAAAAGGAGGTTAGTTAGTTGTTAGTCTAATGGTGAAATTACACCTTTCGGTCAAAACGAAGGAAGCCTTTAAAATGAAGGAAGTCTTGTCGTTAAGGATCATGACGTCAGATCGGCTGGACCTAAAGGTGTAATTTCACCATAATGATGTGTTCCAAGTGGCAGCGTCACTGGCCAATGACTGTCACTTAGGTTACAACTGCAGTCTTAGTATAAACAGTATAAAATTAGTTACAGGCAGCCTAATGAAAATTTTATAGCAAATATTTTTCCACCGCTCGTTTGACTCGGAAGAAAATCTTGCAAACCTGAAAATCGGGAGCAAGCTATCGCAAACAATTTTTTGGACCCGCATATTTTAGAATAAGGAACATTCTGCTGAAACTGGTCCAATTAATCAACATATGTACTTGTGCACCTACATTCATAGTAATTGTTCTCTGAATAAAGCATTCAAGGAATGCTATCCCGCAGCCGTTATATATCATTAATGTCCTTTAATTTCTTATCGAGAAGATCCACTCAACTAAAGAGTAGGCCTACCCAGACTATGGTCCATTGTAAACATATTGAAGACCCGCGGAGACTGCATGAGTGGTCAAGTAACATATGCATTTGAAGCGTCGGATGATCTCGAGATTTAACTTGGAAGGAAGGGAGCGCTTTGAGATATATTTGCAGATAATTATATATCTGCTCAACAATTAAAACTCCCTTGATTTAAAGTAATGTTTTTTTTAATTACGCACATTTAGAGGGGGAGGAGGTCATTATTATCTTGTTTTTGCTGTAATTTCTGAGAATTTCATGTATGACATGCAGTAAACGTTAAATGCGCATATAAAGTTAACTATTGAAGCATTCTTGGTGCACATAAATTGAGATTTGAAAACTTTTGTCTACTTTGGAGGGTGTTGAACTCCAAACCCACCCCCTTCTGCGACCTTGATTCTGACTCGTCAAGGAATTCTGTTGAAGAGCGTTAGCGGTATTTAATGGACAGACTTCTATGAATAATGCCCATAGTAAATTACCCCTATAGGTGATCCTCAATTGCCAAAGTTCAATGGCTGCTCTTCTCAAGAATTTCAGTTACAGAGGCACTCATCGTCTGTCAGTATATTGTTGGTCAGTCGTTAATTAAAAATCAATATCACGCTACGCTACTTGAGGTCTGACTTGGACTAGATGTGTATCTTACTTATATTTAAACAGATTAAGCAAAAAAAGATTTTGGGAACGCTCGGACAGTATGCGTATATTTGTGCAGTGCCTTTTGAATGATTTTTGCTGCAATTGATGCGTAAATTGAAAAAACAATTATTTCGCAATTTCTGGTAAGGAGTTCCTCAGAGACACGGGCATTGACGCAAAGTATTTATTAGCCCACATTTCAAAATGATTTTTGCGTGCGTGATGTGTTTTCGATTTAACGTTAAATTAAATATTTGTATATATCAGAATATATTAAATGGACACTGAAAAATAGATGTCGCTGTTTGAAATGTTATTTTCTGCCCTGTATGTGGGTTAGATATACGTAAGAATTGGTGCAAGCGATAGAGTAATCTTCTTTCGGTAAACGTCGTTGTGTTTTGCACTGTGCCTTTATTATTAAAGTGTATTTTATTTTATATTAAGGCAATAAATATGAGAACGTTAAGAAGAAATAAATATGTAATTGAATGTGATAAGTCAAAATCCTACGTGCATGATTAAATTATGCAATTATGCAATCATGCAATCTTGCAATTATGCAATCGTGCAATTATGCAATCATGCAATTATGCAATCATGCAATTATGCAATTATGCAATCATGCAATTATGCAATATGCAATTATGCGATCATGCAATTATGCAATATGAAATTATGCAATCATGCAATTATGCAATATGCAATTATGCGATCATGCAATTATGCAATATGCAATTATGCAATCATGCAATTAATATGAATATAGTGAGCCAGTTTCTTTTGACGATCCCATCGATCACCGCCTAATATATGTAGAATAATCTAAAACGATACTGTTTCGACTATATCTCAGACTCAGCTACCTGTGCTCCACTTGAAAAAAATCCAGAAAAATTAGCTTTAAATTGACTATTTTTGAATTCACAGCAAGGCGACGGCGGACGCGGCGGAAGTGGAAAGCCGCGCGAGCGTCCTCGCTGCCACTCCGTTCAATGACTCCAGCTGCATCCGCTGCTTTGCTCCCTTTCGCTTCCTCATCAGTCCGCGCACGGAGTGCTCCAAGTGTAAGAGAGCCTTCTGCAAGTCGTGCATTGACTACATGCCCGCGGAGAAACTGAATGTTTGCAAAGTCTGCCAGCAACAGATGTGAGTAGAACTTGAATTGTTTTATCTCTTCTGTGTGTTTTTATAACTAACCACCTTCTTTTTTTCATCTAATCTGTTAATGTCCATGTTTTCACGCAGGTTTAGACTTTTTCGCCCCGATCATGACTGCTGGAGCTGGGTTTTACAACAGGATGCCCTTTTTGACGCCAACCAAATAAATAATTATCTGGCTCGGGGTCAGCAGGTAGCGACACTGGTGTGTTTAACAGCCCTGCTGAAGGGTCTGTAACGCCATAGTTTCGTAGTTTCATTAATGACGCCATATGTGTCCTAAACATATTTTTATTTCTTCTCCTAAGTCTAATAGTAGTTGTGGCAAGCTTAGGCCTACGTTTACAGATATTTTGAGACTGTTTTGACTTGCATAATTATATTGTTTATGATATGATAATGGTACAGTTGTGAGTGACTGTTAGCCAGTTGTTGAACCGGTCGATTCATTAAATCATC
Organism: Chamaedrilus cognettii; assembly: GCA_034695025.1. Classification (NCBI taxonomy): domain Eukaryota; kingdom Metazoa; phylum Annelida; class Clitellata; order Enchytraeida; family Enchytraeidae; genus Chamaedrilus; species Chamaedrilus cognettii. Next base: position 9,781 of record JAQIWG010005326.1, on the reverse strand, counting down.
TCTGAATCTCCATTTAATAATTGACACGAAAATCAGTCAATATTTTCCCGCACCTACGATTCAAGCAAATGATGTTTTTTCATCTCCGTTTGCATAACATATTTTTGGTGCGTTAAAAGCGCAATATACATACATACATACATTTCTTAATAAGCTTGTGAGCCGTGGCCTGCTTGTTCACTTCACATTTGTATTGGCTACATATACAATTGCTATATTGTTACACATATTGTGTGTTCACGCTTTACCGCGATTGAACAAGTATAACACTAAACCAACGCTGCTTTAATTTCTTTGCGCATCGACATGAAAATCAGTCAATATTTCGTATTAGCTTGTCATCCGTGTAACACAGTGTAATCATTGAATCAAAATGAAATATGCCTAGATTCTAGGCATCGCGGCCAAAAATATCCTGATTGCATTTTGTGACAGAAATATCCCAAGCACCCTTTATAAAAGGCGCTATTCTATAAAAAATATCCCAAGCAATCTGGGATTGCGTTGAAAATCAGATCCCTCAATGACTGAAAATATTCATAAATCTAGCGATACATGTACTACGTATACTTCCCAAGCTCTCACATCACTGGCCGTGTTAGCCAGTCAGTCAAAGTTTCAATATGCTTTTGTCTGTCTGACACAATGACAGATCATCAATTTCTACTGTGTTATATTGCACATACAGCAATTTCGGTATGTTGGCTGATCCTAATACATGCGTTTCACTAGCTATTATGGGGTACTGGGGCAAAAAACCTTACCCTACCTCAGCTTTTCGCAGAAAACTTGTAAATGTAATTGAAGTGATAACTGGAAGTCCCCGATGACGCCATTAGGCGCCGAAACAGACTTTAAGCCAATTATTTTATAATAATGTGATTTTATTTCTATTATTTATACGTAGAAGTAATGCTGCTTATCTTAGCAAATTGTGTGCAATAAATTTGAAGGGCAGCTGTTAATGTTCACATTCTTTGTACGGCAGTCACACGGTTCTTTTGAAAGACCAGATTCCCTTTTTGGACAAACGAATTTTTGATAAACTAGGTTTTGGCAAAGTAGTTTTTCAAACGCAAATATTTTAAAGGATCGTGTGGATGCTCAAATGGGAGACAGAAACTTGCTTTTTAAAAGCGAGATGAAATTAGAACCAGTTCAAATTGGGTGCACCAAAAGCTTGCATTTCAAAATCACCTTCTCTGGACAACCTTGCTTTTGAAAACCTTGTTTTTGACAAACCAGTCGTAAAAAGACAAGACTAGTGAAGATTCCAAAAGCAACCTTTTGGAAGCTTAACTGAATCATTGTCTGACTGGCTTGTAAGTGATTAAGACTGCGAATGTCAAAGATTCAAATTGACCTAATGTAATACTTTACCCCCTGAAATTAAGCCCTTGTTGCATATTGAGAGCTCTTTATGATTTATCAGGCCATGGTGAACTGTCACGACTAGCTCGACTCGTCACCTATCATGACTATTTCGTTAATTGTGTGAACTCTATCCCCTGACGTTGTGGATTTCACCCTAATTTAGCTCGCACTTCAACTGTACGTTTATTTAAGTTGCAATTTCTTTATTGCGTTCTGCCTTGATGGTGAATGAAAGAATAATATATATGATTTGAATGCAAATTTTCATGTGACCGCCTAAATTTACTTCTGACGTCTCCAATTTATACGCCTGATATAGTTTATTGATTATTAGCTAAAATGCTATAAGGCAGTAAATATGCCAGGTGTATGGAAATTAAGGATTGGAGTACGATATTGAAGTTGAAGTTGAAGTAAGCCAAAACAAAAGTTTGTATCTCTACACAGGCGTAGTTTTGTCATGCACTGAAGTAATAAATTCGACAATTGGAAGTTGGTTGTGTTGCGTGCAGGGAGGTGCAACTGCAGTCAAACTCGTGGTTCTATACCAACATACAGCAGCGCTTCAAACGATTCGGCAGCGCAAAAGTGGTCCGCTCCCTCTACAAACGTAAAACCGACAGTGAGTTAATTTGCAAAGAATTCAGACTGCTAATGAACCACCTAGACTGACTGCGCCAGTAATACAGCTGCGGACGCTAAGGGAACCAAATATAGGATTTCATGAGGTACCCAACCATAATTGAGGAATAGATCGGTCGCTAGAGGGGTTGCTATTGGCTCAAGATTTGAAATCAAACCAGCCAATTTCCGGAAATTTTTGCAGCCAATGGCGACATCGTTTGCACCTAAATTCCTCAATGGTAGACCTGTGACAATTCCCTTTGAGAGCGGTTCAGTGGCGTCCTCTAGCACAGAACCGCAATGCATTAGTCTTTGTTTTTGTCCCACACGGTCCTTAAATTACCCTTACAACTCCACCATGTGAAATAAACGGTTTGATTGATTGATTGATTGATTGATTGATTGATTGATTGATTGATTGATAACTCTCCTTCTACTGCTATTGTTTAACCGTTTTGCATTTCAATCCCAGATGACGCTGCCTTTAGACAACGAAGCAGACTGTAAAGCCACTTTTATTCATACTTGCTCAGCGTTCGATGCGGATCAAGAGGGACTTAGTCTGGCTGTCTTCCAGTCCCAGTCCGCAGGGGGACAAAGGTCGAGGGGAAGTCTGGAGAACCTCTTCCAGGCCGATGACGTCACCAAAGGAAGCCATTCCGGTGAATACATGTGCAGTCCAGGGGCTGTTTATACTGTTTGTCAAACTGTATCATTGAATGTGCTTGAAATAAAACGTATTCATTCATTCATTCCTACTTGTAGTTTTTATGTTTCTATTACTTTATTCATTGAGTCGGCAAGGCTAATAAATTTAGTAGAAACTGTTTAATTTCAATGACACCTATTTGCGCTCGATCGATAATGATATTGTTTTGTACAGTTTTTCGATCGAGTCATAAATCTCAAATCCTTTTTATTGAATCAGAGAGGCAGCAGCAGGTGGCCATAACTGTACCCGTTAACATATTTCTCTCCGGTATATTTGCTGTTTAAGCTTCTAATATGCTGATCTGAAGGTAAGACGATAGGTTATGATTCAAATGTAGTCTATAGCCGATGTTACTGGCTGTAATATACAGCGTTGTCTAAATTTTATCTGTTATGCACTAATACTGGTACCCACCATTGCGAGTTAACCTCGAGTTGGTCAATCGGCGGATTGAGAGTGACCGTTGTCAATCTCCCACGCCTAGCGTGACGTCACTCAATCCGCCGATTGAGTCAACTCGAGGTTAACTCGCAATGGTGAATACTAATATAAGCACGAATCCCTGTCGGGCAAGCGCGATTTCAAGACAGTCTGTCGAAATCTTTAATTGCTGTGAATCTTGCTTCTTTTTAATCATGAAAATATGATTTTAAGCAGTAAGCGGAAGCATCATCATTTAGCTTCTAAGTACACTTTTCCGTGCTAGCACAGGTTGGACATTTCCCGCGATGAGATTCCCCCATAACTCTAGATTCTTTGCATTCTCTCTATCCATGCCTAGCTTCTTCATTTCACTCTTTACTGCCTCCCTCCATGTTTTCTTCCCCCTTCTCTTTTCAACGATCTCATCCACCTACATAATACTAGTATTCACCTACGTGCCACCCCTACAACCCATCCACCTACATTCTGATACTCAGTCTTCCTCATTCGTACGTTCCACATGTCAAAACCACCTCAGTCTCCGCTTTCTCACCATGTCCGTTACACATACAACACCAAGCCTTTTTCTCAATTCTTCGCTTCGACACTTGTTCTTCACGACACTCCACACATCCATCTCTACGATTCAAGCAAACGATGTTTTTCCATCTCCGTTTACATGACATATTCTTGGTGCGTTAAAAGTGCAATATACATACATACATACACCATCATCCTATCTGCCCTCTCTAACCTCCACACATCCTGCACCTTTGCTGGCCAAGTTTCGCTTCCATATGCGAACCGATCTCTCCCTCGTGCACACACATTTAGTAGCATTTTTCTTTCGGTTTCAACGAGACACCCCTTGATGATAAATTGTCCCAAGTTTATAAAAATTTGCCCAGGCATATGTCAATAATCCCCTCGCCTCGCCTATCCCATGGTCTTCTCGACCGTAGGGGCGTCATGCTGTACACCGTTGAGGATCGCCTTCCGCTTGCCACGATCGACCTGGGACGACACATATAGGTTGTTTGTGCTTATACGGTCCAGTCAGTTTAGGTTTTCAACCGTGTTGTACGCAGTTTGCCCCCGTCAATAATAATCAGAATCTATAATCTAATGTTGATGGTATCTAAAATAAAAGCCGGTCACGTGATTACGCGATGCATTTGCGTTATTCATGTAGCTGTGGCAGAGGACCGCGTGGGCGCGCTGTCGCAGTACAAGAAACGTCTGGAGACGATTGAGCGCGCCGTGCGCCACTCCTTTCTCACCGCTCCCATAGATGGCGACACCGGCGCCCCTCGGCTTGGTTGGTCACTAAGCTTGCCGCCCTCTTCTTTTTCTTCTTTTTATTTTGGAATGAACTGACGGAGACGCTGGAGCTTCCCGAAATGGTTGATCACTGAGAATACCGATATATGTTTGTCAAATTTTGCCAGACCATTGCTTGTCTTTTATAAGCAATATTATTGTCATTTTATTGGAAAGATATCGATGAACATTGTTTACCGATATTAATTGGTAGTAGCATTGATTTGAATTAAATTTTTTTTCACTATTAATATGAATTCATGTAATTCATATAATATGAATTCATAATTATGGGTCTTCCTTCAGTAGTGGGAGTAAAGGTAATGGCAAGTAATACGAAACGTTGTGGCCGAGTGGTCTAAGTTGCGACTTCGGATTGCGAGCGTGGCAGAGAGTCGGTTCGAACCCTGGCCCCGGCAAAACATTATTGAGTCGCTTCGTGCGCGCTTGGCGAAGGCGCTTAATTTCGTCAGCCCCGCAAATAATCATCCATTAGGGTGGAGTGCAGCAGAGATGTTGCAGTTGAAGTAATAAAAGTTAAAGACTGAGAAGACCCCACGAATGTGTATTTCAGCCGCAAGCGATATAGCCAAACAGACACTGAACGTGAAAGCGCTGCTAACCTGCATGGTGCAGGACTTCACGTCTCAACTCACCGGTAACGCTGCTTCGCATTCAAAACGGACTTTAAACGTAAATTAAACGAATTTGTTTACTATGTCCGTCAAGTTGTGCATGACTTTTCTGACCGAAGCGAAAATGTAAACGTGCAGTTACGTTGAGTGCGATTATTTTGTTAGTGGTTTATTTAAAAATCTATGCTTCGAAAACGACTACTTTGGGATAATGCCGTAAGCCTGTATTTCTACTTTTGGTTCATCATGCTGCCTCCGGTTTACTAAGCCAGTACTAGATTTGGTTACTAGGTTTGGTTACTAAGCTAGTACTAGATTTGGTTACTAGGTTTGGTTACTAAGCCAGTACTAGATTTGGTTACTAGGTTTGGTTACTAAGCCAGTACTAGATTTGGTTACTAGGTTTGGTTACTAAGCCAGTACTAATTTTGGTTACTAGGTTTGGTTACTAAGCCAGTACTAGATTTGGTTACTAGGTTTGGTTACTAAGCCAGTACTAGGCCTAGATCGATTTGTGATAACCACGACATAAGAGGTAAAGATTTAATTGTTCTAATCATTTTAAAGTGCGAGAAGTCGTAAATAGAGCTATTATCATATATTGTTTGTTACTTGCGTCATATACGGATTTTGAATAAGGAAGTTATAAATTGAAGATTTCTGCGTTTACATGTGTTGGATATAACTATAATTATATTCAGAGATGACACATTTCCTTCTCTTTGAAGCAAAAAATCTAAATTTGAATAATATCGATACAATACAGTCATTGCTATTCGTGGCTAATTATTACGAGTTAAGATTGATATGTTAGGAATTTTAGCAGTAATTGTTGTGATTGGTCCGTCAGTTCCCGACGCGGCAGCCAATGGGAGCGCGCGGCGTGATGAGATATCGAAGCAGGTGTTGCGTCAGTGTATTCCTCATCTCTGCGATTTGCCAAATTCGGGCCAGGTCAGTTTTGTCTTTATTGTAATTAAAATAATTTAAAGACTTTTTGCCTGACCTCGATTTCTGTTTCAAAGATAGTTTGCTTAATAAACATTGACTCCATCTATAGAGTGAGGGTGTTTTTTTGGCTAGTGCTATCAAAAGTGCACCACATAGTGAAACGCTAAGTTAAAAAACACTTTGCTACCCTTAGCAAAAATGAACGTTGGAAAGCCTGCGATTGGTCAATTGCACCCACGTGACACATCACGCTACTGGCTGGCTTTGGCTTCGTTAATGAATTTTTAATTGACGACGTAAGCATCCCAAACTGATACAGGATAAGACCTGTGAATGACATGCGCAATTGAGCGATAATAGGGTGCATTGAGAGGGTAGCGGAAGGTAGAGACCTTAACTTTCTGCTACGTTCGCTACCATCCGCTACTCGTAGTGCTAGCTAAAAAACAGTTCGCTACGCACAAAGCGTAGCGCCATGGGGCAGTCTAGCTAAAAAACACGCCAATTATTGCTCCTGTTTCAGGACGAGGCCGGAGGGAACACGGGTGGTGATCCGTTTGTGATCGATCCCGACGAATTGACGCTCAATGCCTACATTGCAAAACTGTCGGAAGCCATCGTCAACAAGGTCGACTTTTTTTTTATTACGGAGTGGAAGAATATAGGCGTGGATATAGACCACTATCTCATGAGACAAGTCTTTACCTGCAGCTTTGGAGTATACTGTTCCACTTGAATTATTATTTTGGCCAATGATTCATCTCTGATGAATTTTGTTACTACATGATGATGTATAAGATGAAATGCGGCAATCTTCACACATGACGTCCGTTCTAATGCGTTGCAGGAAAGCCGGTAACATAACGTTACAGACTTGCCTGCAACGCATTAGAACGGACGTCATAAATGAAGATTGCCGCATTTTACGCACGTGTCTGTGTTAACACGGGTTAGACGTTGATATTGGAGCTGGGTTGTTACGGCCGGATGCTCTTCGTGTCGCCAAACCAACAAATAATTAGCTGTATATTGCTTGTATTTATACCGAACAACATGCTATTATGTGGCGTGGGGGAATAAATGCAGAATAAGTCTGCAGCTATAAGCTACCTGGCGAGTTGTGAGAGGCAGTTAAAGAACGGGGAGCGGTTCTGTGCCTGACCCTGCGGCACCAAACCGGACTGTAACATTCTTGATTACTACTTCCGACTCGATTTAAACTTCCGAAATCAAATTAAACGACAAAAATAACAGTGCATTATTTTTCCCCAGATGGCGCAAGACATGGACGCCTCGGCGGAACGCCTGTTTGGGGAAGAGGAGCGGGGCATGAGGGAGGACCTGGCCAAGTTGTCCAACCGAGCCATGCTCTCGCAGCTCGGACGCGTCATGTCCGACTCGGAAGTGGAGGAATTCCAGGTATCCACCTGGAAAAAAACTCATTTTTAATCCCAACCAACCAAACTGAACCAAATAGCCTTGTCCACTTCAAAAATGCCAGCAATTTTTGTTGAAGTTTCCTATAATAAAACTTAGCGTGGAGAAATTATATGCCGTAACAACCATGAGGTGATGTCTATGCTGATGCTAAGACATCGAAATATGAGTAGAGCATATAAAAAGGCAGCTAATAGGTTCAATTTCCCGTCATGCAACTGTCGCCCAGTTTTGACACTAATGCGAAGGCGATGTCAAATGCAAGGGCGATTTAAAAGTGGGAGGGATTCTTTTGACTGAAATAGTCTTCACTACCACACACGATATCCTCAAGCCCTCAAACCACTGCTACATTTCTTGATGACTGCGTAGGGATAAAACAATTATTTTCAACTTGACGCGCCATTGGCTGGCTGCGATGCAGGTCACAGACACGTCCGACGCAGATCTAAGCGGCATGGAGCGGTGGCGGGGCTCCAGTCTACAATCCTCGACCAGCCAATCAATGGACGGCAGGCCAGCGACCGATCCGAACGATGGCTTTTCAAACACCACAGGTAGCATTTAAATAAATAAAGTCTTGTTAGTAATTTGGTAACTGGGCACATGGAATCAGACATACAATTCTAGTGTATGTTTTTTTAATGATGCATGCAAAATGGACTGGCTCTCGAGTCCGTTTCCTGTTGTAAGCTGGATAAAAAAGTGATTTGGTCTGCAGTCCAAGCTCCTCAGACCCTAAAAGATGATTAAGGAAGGAGAGGGGATTCTTGCTTGACTATGACACTGAACCAGACTGTAATAGTCTTGGTTACTACGCGCGGTGCTTAAACACAAAGCACCGTCTCTAACCCTTCAAATCGTCAACCCTCTACGTAATGTTTTTGTTTAATTCTTTTCAAGTAAATGATGTCTAAATTATTCATATTTTTTAGCAATGTTGTTTTTTTTCCTGTGCCAGCAAATAAGTTTCTTTTCTTGTCTCATTTGTCTCATTTGTCTCATTTGTCTCATTTGTCTCATTTGTCCCATTTCTACGATATTTCATCGACAGACTTGAACGACTTTGACGAAACCGACACAGCACTCTCGGCGCAACAATTCGCCTCCAGCAAAGTCACCACCGCATTTCTCCCTAGCCTCGATTCGGCAGACGGCGTCTCTGACGTCGACCTTGACCTCATTGTGACCTCGAATCGACGTCCAGAGGACCCCTGGTCACTGGGGGGCAGCAGGGGGGGGTCGTTCAATCTAAAACGTCGCATCCCCAACCCCTACGGAGTGCAGAACGACGCGGAAGTTAATCGAAAGAGCATGGATGTCGATGACACAATGTTTCAGCCGAGGCGGGGCTGGGGGAAAGATCAGGGATCAAGAGCGGCGGCTGCTAACCGGTAGGATGTTGTGGTTTGTGTTGTAGAAATATTTGCGTTATTGTATTGCAATGAGTTGTAACCTTTACCGATTTTATTGCAAAGACTCCTATGGAATGGGTTTTTACTAATTTAATTTGCGAATTATTTTGGAATTTAAAAATTGATTTTGGAGCGAGGCGCTGTGGTGTAGTAGTTAAGGCGTTGGACAGAGAGTCCAGAGACCAGGGTTCGAGTCCCCGCGCCGGCAACTACGAAGCCATTCGTTACAGACCCTTTAGCAGGGCTGCTAAACATACTAGTATCCCTAGCTGATAATCATCGTCCAGAGTAATTTATTATTCTGGTTGGCGACTGGAAGGGCATCCGGCAGTAAAAACCCAGCTCGAATATTAAAGTCTAACCTGTGTTGACATGGACACGGCGTTACAGGCTTGCCTCTAGCGCATAAGAATGAACGTCGATAATGATCATTATTATTACTATTATATATGATAAACTAATTATATATTTTAATTTTCAAATCTTCCAAGGTTATATCATCGAAAGAAATTTGTACATCCGTTCTTTTTATTTATTATTTATTTATTTTAAAATCGTAACAGAAACCTCGACAAGATGTCCAATCGGTCCTCAGACGATGATGACCAATCCGTGAAGGCGGATGACCCCAGCGACAGCGACGTGGACGAACCGACGAGCTCATTGGCTGACAGCGGAGTGCAGACCGAGCCCCCCGTGTCGTACGCGTCACCGCAGACCGTGTCACAGCCGTCGCGCAGCGCGAATGCGGGTGGAGGGAGTGAGGCAGACCGCACTAGTCTGCTCGCACATGAGGTGAATCTTAGATTTATTGTAATAAGTGTTCATCTTTGTGCAATCATTTGTGGTAATAAGTGTTCATCTTTGTGCAATCATTTGTGGTAATAAGT
>JAQIWG010005325.1:0-14676 GCA_034695025.1 Chamaedrilus cognettii | reverse complement strand
TAGCTCGTTAGAGCAGTTACACAAGCAGAGTTGTAGGTGAGTACGCGTGATGCAAAGGCGCACACACTATCAGAATATCATTTGCTGCATCAGGCAATTGAATTAACTAGATCAATAAAGTGATCATCGACAACAGCCTTAGCGTTCCGCACCAACAATTGCAACAATAGTACTCAGCTAGACGCATCAGTTCATTGATGGCCTGCTAGGTCATAAAGTAAATCTTGTAATACATGTATACAAAATAACATATTCAACTTCTTGAGCCATAAACCCAGGAGAGGGGATAGGAATAGAAGTTAGCATTTTCTTCATGTTGTGTTACATTTCCTTCCCAAACCAACAATGACCGCCCGGAGGGGCGGGGGGGGGCGGGAGAGGGGGGGGGGTAATTAAAAAAATATCAAACATGCTATTCAGGTATGTGCAGTCGTTTACTTGGAAATTTGTTGAACCAAAAAAGCAAGCGTTCACTCCGATAACAAATTCAAGAATGGGAGTAGGCATTTTTTAGAAGTTGAAGCATACATTTTCTTACTACGACATAATCCAGAACGGTTCAATCAAAATATTTTCAGAGTAGTGGGAAGCATTGCCGTCGTGGCTCACCCTTAATCCATAGCACTGATACCGGGGTCAGACGAAGCAGTCCGATTCTAGAATTAATTCCAGGATAAATTCATGAATTTAGATGCATGAGCATGAGGCTCGCGTGGCTGTGCTTGGCCGTTCCTTGGTGTGCCATGATATGATGCCACTTAGCACGACAGAGAAAGCGAGCGAGAAAGTGACAATAGACGAGAGAAGCTGAAAGGGGTGCTAAGAGGGACGCCAAAAACGGTGCTAAGAGGGACGCAAACGAGTGTGCCAAAATATACCCAGATGTCTGGGTTTTGCGTTGAAAATTAGATCCATAACTCGCTGAAGTATCCGTAGTGCAAATCTATGTTCCCTAAATCCATCCCTAGGTTAAATCTAGTGATACATCACAATGATCACACGCAGTGACACCACTGGTAGCGAGTGATGTACGCAGGCTGTTACAGGCTGTCTCTGTTTATGACTCCGAGTGGAATCAGTGCTGAGCGGGATGAGGTTGCACGGACGGGGGAGAGCAAACCGTATCCGACTCGATAACGCGTTGTATTTATAACGAAGCCTGACCTGAAGAAATCCGATCTTATTCGTTTAAAGTTTCAAACCTACAAGCGAGATCTAAGCTAGACCCTAATATCATAATGTGACCTAAGTGAGGTTGTTTTAGCCGTCTACTATGGGAACCTTACACTACTTTAGAATCATGCAATTACTGTCATCCTCATTAAGAATTGACCTCGTCAAATAATCGCCAATTCCATAAAGAACTACTGAATTGTATTTTAATAGAGAACTATTGCATTATTATAATATTTTACCCCGAACTAAGATAGGCCTCAGTAGACTAAAAATAGGCTCTATCATACTGCGTATTTTAAACCGTGGCCAAAATGCGCGTTACTGTACCATTTCCTCATGCTGCAGGGTACGCGTCTTAAGGCACTGTAGATGAATGAAGAAAGCTCTTTCGGCCTATATCGCAGGCACCTTTGTGCTTCCTAATACTTAAACCATGAAATATGAGCATTAAATCAAATTTGGGCTACATATGTAGGAGTTTTATTGTGAAGTAGGTAAGTGGGATTTTGTTTGAACCGCCGCGGAGTGAATCCTAATTCCTAAGCTAAAGTGAACCGAAGCGTGAAGTACATGTAGCCGATGGCCTAAATAAGTGCGAGATGTAAGTTTTAGAATGCAAAACCGACCACGATGCACTAGCGTAGTGTGTCGTCAAGGATGGTTGCAACCATTGGATGCGGCACTCTGAAGAGTGTCACCCTGTGATCGATGCAATGTATCACTGACGCATTTGTGGCTTCCGAAAACCAGTCATGCACCCCCGTTTCAGATTTGTGGCAATGGAAAACCATCAATCTCTTTCATTACCTTATTACAGGGGACCGAAACTGAAATCATGCCAATTTGATTGATGCATCGATAACGGAATGATTTTTTCGATAATCTGACACTTGCTACATCAGTCGTGTAGTTAATCTGAAATCATGTCAAACCAGATATTGCAAATTTCAGGAAAAATCTGAAGCTGATATAAATTTTTTTAATTAGGCCCACGTAGCAAGTGACTAAATTCCACTTGGCAATATCTAGTGGAATGCGAACGAAATGAAATATCACTGAGTTAAAACGTACCTTGGGCTGTTCATATATTATACGCTCGAGTATTGGTCAATGTTGGTAGGTAGGGATTTTGTTATAACGCGTTATGAGGGGTGAGTTGGCAGGGGACAATGAATGTTGCATACTATTTGCGAAGAGAGACGAACTTCATTGAACATCGAGTTTAGATCTCCCTTTTGGACATTCACGCGATGCGTTTAAAATACGTTTTAAAAGCCATTTGGTCAAATGATAGTATATGAAAAGAGAATCATATTTTTCAAAAGCGTCGACTGGCTATCCGATTACCCCAACATTCAGACGATGCTTTTGAAAAACACGATTTTCATGATCGCAAGAGGATCAGAGGCACGAGACACGAGTTTCTCTGAAAAGACATCGGGCTCAACATAAGCAGGACACGAGGGCTCAGAATGGCTTTACGAGAAGCCAAGTCGGATCCAAAATTGGTGGGGGGGGGGGAGGGGGGTGTTAATATCTCCAGCTTCGTGGTCCCGGGAAAGCATAAAGCCTTGGAACTGAAAACGCGTTGTTTTTCTTTTCATAAAAATCGTGAACACGGGAGGGAGCGAGTAGAGTGAGGCTCTTTGAATCAAGCAACTTTGTCTAGATAGCCTAAATCAATGCTTGCAGTCCTAAAACGGTCAAAAGCTAATACTTACTTTCGCTTATAATAATTTTAAGCATAAACAGTGAAGGCTTGATGCATTTGACTTTTTATTCCGCATTGTTACACGTATCGGCCATCGTTTCGTCGCAAAAATTTTTATTGCTAATTATTTTGTCATTTTGGTGAGGGGAGGCATCCCCCCCTCACACCCCCCTCCCCTTACCCCCCCCCTTAACCCCCCCCCTCACCCCCCCCCCCCTTCAGGGATTCGTCCTTAAGAGAAGCAGTAGGCTAGTTTTGATCGATGGCGTCTTTTCTTAGGTCATTTGCGGGCAGTTATGTCTCCTCCATTCAGTGAAAAGCGATTTTCATTCAGCGCTTAAACGAAACGTCAAACTGGATGTACGGGAGTATAACAGATTGCTGTCGCTTCAAAGCCAAAGATTGCAAGGTGCCAACATAATCAAGGGTTGCAAGGTGCTACATAAATTTTTCTCAAGATTCTCGCGTTTTAACATAGGCCGTATGCGGTCAATTTTCCAAGAGAACATTTTAAAGTCATTTCCGCTACTGCGTATATACACCAGTCTGCTGGTGTCTACGTAGTAGTAGAAATGACCTTGTAGGCCATGCAGGGCCCCGCGGTTCCTTCGTTCTTTGAGATTTTTTTATTCAGCGGCACATGGTCTTAATTCCTGTAACCTCTTTAACATTTTACTCGTCTTCATCACTTTATATTTTTAAACGTATTTGTTGTATATATGTTATTGGTATTTCTTCTCATAAAAGTCGATGAGTCCAATTGCTATGTTATGCTATAATCATGCTAGCTCCACATGATAGGCCTACACGTATTATACTTATGTGAAACTAACTTTCAACTAAACTAAAACATTTAAAAGTGTCATTTAAAAATTGCAACTGCTATTTATGCTAGTGCTTTTCGAAGCCTTTTCATCTCTGATCTCGCGTATAAATTCCACATTTTCACAGTTTTAACTCAGCATCCATTATCGTCATGTTGTTTTTTGACTCATGGCGGAGTCCCCATAATTGTGGCAGTCCCCTTGCTGTGGCCATAATCTGGATTTCTCGTTCTAGTAAGCTATATTCCTCGCTCTAATAATCTGGATTCCTCGCTCAAATAATCTGGATGCCAAGCGCGTGTGCGCGTCCAAGATTTCGATCGATCCGTGGCGGCAGACGACACGACATGGCTTTCAGCTGTTGCGCTCTACGTCCCATATAACCGGACCATCCTGCAGGCAGCGCTGCCTACCGAACCATGCTGCAGCGAGCCACAGGCCAATTTGCATCGAACAATGTGCTGCTTAAGTGGCATAGACACGCATCAATGGATGGTTAGCCGTGTCTCTAGGACGAATGTGCATCGCTGGTTCTGTCGACGAATTGAAAGAGTTGGAATTCGATATTTGAATAGGTCTAAACGTTCTATGCGCATACGTGGAATGCTTGTGCGTTTAGCTAGAACGGGGTCCACCTAGCTTTTTATTTATTGATGGTCCAAATCGCACAGACCTCACAGACTATACTACACGTCTATTAATATAAACAGGTCCACTAATGGATCGTAGCGAGCTACATTTCACATCAGCATCACTTCAGACAACATCGCGGTGGCCATTGTACAATATACATGTACACGGGAGTGAGAGGAGAGCAACGCATTCATGGCTGGATGCGCAATGATCCACAGCAGAGATAGATGTGTAACAAGCTAGGGCCATTAGCAGTCACTCGCACTTCGAGTCAAGTTCGCGGGTTTCGGGGTCTTCAAGGGTCCCGTCACACAAAACTGAAGCAAAATGCCCTAAAAATGTTAAAACGTAAGAATTTAACGAAACGCGCCAACGCCTGTATTTCATAGAATCATAACGGAGTAGGCCTATTCGTGTAATCGAATCGGTTTGCAAATTATTCATTTCTTATAATCTTATTTATGTACATTTGATCTACATGTACATGCGTAGGTTTGGAATATCCATGGATAACAAATGTAACATATACGAACCGAATTGAATACAAGAACTCCATTGTATGCCTAATCATCATTCATACACGCGTTGATGCACTTCTTAAATTCTTATTTCTGATACGCAAATTTTGATGGCTATCAGCAAGTAGACTTGATGATAGGAGTTAGCTACATTTCTATCCCACTATCTCCCCTGATTCATACGCGTGGATGAAGGCCACGGGTCCTTGAGAGCTGAGAGAGAATAATGGCCCTCGTCAACTTGCTCCAGGGGCGTCACTTTGGAGTATTTTTTAGTTGTTGAGATACCATTTATCCCATTATCAACAGCGCCGCGGTAATGAAGGCTGATGCGAGAAAATGTTGCTTGCGCATGGTAGGCCTATATTAAGGTTTAGATCGCACGCCTGCCATGAACATGAATATAGTTAGGTTTCTATGTCTGGCGTTGACGCCCACGATATGGACGCTGTAGGCTACAAGCAGTGGTGTTGAAAAAATAAAGTTTTGATTTGAATGATTTTTAACTGTTGCACGTAAAGTTACATTAATTGGTTCCACTTTTATTTTCTATCCATTTAATATGAATGTATGTGTTTGCTATTCGTTCGTTTCTCTATAATTTAGCAAGCTTGGCTACAATTCTTTTGCTTTTGTCATTTTTTGCTTGTTTGGTTGTTTCATTTTGTGTTTCCTGCCTATACGTGGCGAATAGAGAAATGAATGAATTACAGGCCATCGTGTAAATTTCTGTACTGCAACATAGGCCTACCAAATCTATAGCCTTACGCTTTTTATGGAGCAGCTCTGAGCAGCCATGTCGCACAAAGATCGCTTGACTCCTAAGTCCACCCTCAGCGAGGACGGTCGCCGATCGAGCAACAGCTCCATCGGGTCCTCCTCTTCCTCAAACAACAAGCCCTACAAGGGGGGCGGGGTCATGGGAGCCTTGGGCACCCCCTGCAGCATCGTCTTCAGCAGCCCCACCCCCACCCCTACCGCCCAGACGTCCCTCACGGACGAGCAGCTCTACAGGGAACGCTCCTCCTCTGCCAGCGAAGCCAGCAAGCGCCGCCCCTCGGATACCGGGAAATACCTGAGCCCCACCCACAACGTGGCGTCATCGTCCTCGACAACCAGTCGCAGGCAAGGACGAATCCAGGAGCTAGATTTCTCAAAATATCTTAGACAAATTTTAGTCATAGGAAGTTGTTTAAAAAAATCTTAAGCGATTGTTATCGTTTGTTTTTGGAAACTCCGCACTAGCTGCCACGCGCCCTAAACCAAATGATGACGTCACGGCGGTCGATGAATTGATCAATCTGATCAAATCTGAATTCAGACTAAGATTAGGATTAAAGTTAGAGAAGATTTGTGAAACAGGCTCCAGGATTTATTCGATGGGGGAGATGGAACGTGTTTTTTTTGGTGTGAACAGGATGGATGTATTGAGCGGCGGGGTGGGGGGGGGTTAGGGATGGAGGTTTTTTGACCAAGGTTCTGTGCTTTTTGGTATTCTATGCTTGTCTCTTTCTTCAGACAAGATCGCGCTTACGTTTCACTCTTACAAGTTGAAGCAACAGTTATAACTCAATATTGTTGACTTTTTAATGCCGTGCACTGTTACATCGGCCACTGTTTTATCAACAATTTTTGTAACGATAAGAAATATTTTCATGCTAGTTTTAAAATGGAATAATATTTCAGTCAGTGTTTTAGTGCTTTATGTTTAGTGACGGCGTGAGTTTTTTTCAATAAAATAAATTAAAATAAAATATAGCATTGATTCAATGCCATATTAAAAATATATAATAACTTCTTGTTTTATTGGCTATGACTCATGAGAGATCATTTAAAGCATTAATTGAGCTCAACTCAAACTTAAATCTTTCCATTAGTATATTTAAGATATCCCCCCATACCCCTGAATCTGTCCTTGGTCGCAGGATTACCGCGAGGAAAAACAGCTCTTCAAGTTTGCTGCCTCTGGATGAATCGAGTCGGGGGCGGCGGCACTCCACGAGCATGCACCACACCGGGGGGACTCCGGGTGAGGAGCGGAAGAAGGGGAGGGGGGTGAGCGACAGCTGGACCCCCCTGGCGGAGCTCCTGGGGGCGGGGGTCAAGCGGAGCACGTCCTCCAGCACGGTACGCTCGCAGAAGTCGGCCTACGGGAGCGACCTTCACCTTGGGTCGTCCGTGACCTTCTGTCAGGTTAGGGCAGATACAGGATGAGTCGGCAGGGGGCGGGTGGATGATTTTTTTATATTTGGCGACGGTGTCGGTCGTTTTAGAGTGAAATAATGTTTAATCAAAATATAACTTTTATCTAATGCTATATTAATAACGACTCTTTGTTCATTTGGCCACGAGAGATCATTTTGGAACTAATTGAGAAGACTCGAGTCGTTTCAATAATATATTGAACCCTTTTTTGACACATTTTTATACCAGTCACTCTACGTTGATCCATAATTTGTGTGCTACTTTGTTAGATCGGTCTCTTTACAGTAAACCGTTCAGCGCATTGCATTGTTACATCAGTCGCTTCACATAATAAACTGTAAACAAATTCTTTTCGGGCAAATTTTATGCCATCTTGTTGAGGGGGTATGCATCACCCGTCCCCCCATCCCCCTTACCTGGATCCGTCCGCTCCTCCACGCAGGCGACCCTGCCTGGCGCGCAGATGACGCGCAACGACGAGCTGCGCAGGAGCTGCTCGGCCATGTGGGCCAGTCCCTCGGAGATGTACCACCGCTGCTCCATCAGCGCCGGCAGTCAGACCCGCGGGGGAGCGCCAGGCATGCGGGTAACCAGTGCTATTAAAGCCCCTTGGATCTATTTCATGTTTAGGCTACGAGTTTTTTTAAAGTCATATAATCTGTTTTGTATAGGCCTAAATATAAAGGTTAAATGCAGCAGTACAAATTTGACAATGTACGTGCAACATTACGAGAAACGCATTTTTCACTCACTTTTTCACTTGCACACGTAGACATTTTTCTCAACGCTAGGATAGACGTTTCTTCTATTAAAATCAAACTTTTAAATTACTACTTCTTTGTTGAATTGCTCAGATTTTAACACATTTCAGACGTTGATTATATTTTATATCATATTTAGAATTTTGACTGTATCAATTGGATTGTATTTTATATACATTCTTTTTGCATTCAACGAGAAAAGTTTACAGTTTCTGATATAACGCGGAAATTTCATGATGCACATGTCCATGAATCCGTCAGGGAGCTCACATAATATTTATTTCGTCACAGCAACCCCCTGTAGAGGGCGTACGACTCAACTTCATCCCCCCTCGGTCCGGCCTTCCCGAGATCAGCTTCGACGGCGGGAAGACCCCCGGCGGCCCGGGCATAGATGCGGCGGACGGAAAAACCCCTGCCGACGGTATGGGCGGACCCCCCCATTCAAACTCGGGGGGGCAGGGCGGCTACGGGTCAGCCTATCACCTGCAGGCGGGGTCTCCCGGGAAGGGGGTGATGGTGACGTCACGAGGGAGCTTCCTGGCCGTCAACCAATCACCGCTCGAGTTCAGGGAGAGCACGATGAGCGTCAACTATTTGAATTGTCAGGGTAAGTGCAAAGAGATCCCACCTAGCTAATCAACTATACAGCGATTGCTGCAGGGACTGTGCATCTGTAATGTTACTCCTTAGAATTATGACGATAAATCTTTTCTTGTCAAGCTGCAGGAAAAGCTATTGCACACGATCAATTCGTATCATTGCGCACAATCATTGCGTATCAAAACGCTAGGCTCGTTAACACTTAGCGCAGCAACATTCTACACCGTTGCTTCATGCTCAGGGTAGGCTACACGGAGGGGGGGGACACTCCTCTCTCTCAATTTGAATTTTTTAAATGACCACAGTTAAGAATGGCTTGTTAACGTAAAAATTTTAATTCCGACATAGTCAGCTTGTAGGAGAGAATGCGCGGTAGAAAATTCTGGGGAAGCACCTTTAGAACAACTGCCTCATAATTTTCGCCGCGAACAAGAACAGTTAAGAACGATCTATAAATAAAATGAGCCCTTTTGGAAGGGTCTCAGTTCTGAAAAGCACCAAATTTTACAACGTAAGTTTGCGGACGAACAGAAACATTTCTTGACACAGTTACTCTTCGGAAAAATCCTTCACCCCCTCCCACTTGCTATTCCTAATTCACGAATTCTGCGCGAGAACGATAAATGTGTGCCCCCTCAAATTTGTGAGTCGCACAAAGCCCCTAGTTCTACAAGTCGCTGAGATATTGCTGTAAGGCGGATCAGAGCCGCATCGATCGCCGTATCTCGAAGCGAACGTGCTTGGATTTATTTCTGGATCATCCTTCATGCGGACCGCTCTCGGCCTCGTGTTGATTCGCCGATATTCCGCCGCTGATTCGTCTCGATCCGCAGATTATCTTTGCTTTCATCGGGCAACTTTTAATAATTGATACAACCCAGATTCCCGGAATTCGCAGCGGATTTTGGAACATTATTTAGAGCTGCAGTTTTTTGTGGATGACCTTTGGTAGTGTTGCTATTTATAACACTTAGTTGTTATAAATAGCTTTGGTTCTCTATTATTAACTAATCATTTAGATATCCACTATTGTTTCAATTAGAATTGCAACAGTAAGCCTGTGCATGAATGATAAATTATATTTTAATCAACTGGTTAAACCGTTATTCAGTATTTTGGCTTTGATATTCAAGTAAATCTTCATTTTTCTGTAAAAGCTGCAAAATGTTAACATATATTCTTGTCGACTGATATTGACTGTATCGGTGGGATTTACTTCTCGATCATTCTACATGCGGATTGTATATCTGACTGTTGAGATATGTTTGCCGGTTGAATCGATCTTCATTGAGTTATTCAGTCTACAATGCTAATCAAATTTTAAATAAACTTAGCGCTGCCAGTAACCATGCTAATCCATTTACTTTGTATGGTGCATGCTTTTAGAATGTGTCCATTCTTCAATTAATAACCTGCAAAGGCATAGGCCTGTATGCTATTGAAATCTGTCAGTATTGATCATAGATAAAACTTTGGCTTCTTCACCATTAAACACGATACATTTGCTGTTATCTGGCATCAACTATTATTTTTCAGAGCTCCTCTTTGTTTTCGACGTAGAATGCACACAACGGGAATTTCGTTGAACAAAATCAGACCATGAAGCTATATTTTATAAGTCCACAATATAGGCCCAGATAGGACTTCATCACCACTGACTCGACTAACGAGAAGCTTGAAATATCGCCCAATGGTCAATAACTTCCTGATTGGTCCGTTTGTCATCCAATCAGCGCAGCCTCGTCAAACTTGATAGATGGCGCTTCCGCGTTGTTCGAATACAAAAACATTGATTGTGGACGCCGAAATTTCTTGAAAGTGTAGGCGTAAGGTATTGGGCGCTGAGCAGTGGCGGTTCTACACGTATGTGGAGGCCAAGCGCCAGGTGTCCCCAGTTTAAGGCTTGGCGTCATGTTGGCATCTTCAGTTTTTCTGGATAACTAATGCTAAAGTACTGATGCTAAGGAAGGCTATATGGCTCTATGGCTTTATGTGGTGGTGGCATCCCCAGTATTATGGCTGGTGTCCCCAGTTTGAAATTGAGGGTTGACGTCACAGGTTTTTTAAGGGGGAAAAGTATCTCTCAGAGAAGCGAAAAAAAGGATAATGACTGTTAACAATGGCTTAAAAAAAATCTTTCAGCACCCTCCCCCTCCCCCTGGCCGTAATTTCTGCACGAGAGGCAAAGTTATTCCGTGGCGCCCAAGAATTGTGACGTCACCGTGGCGTCCCCAGTTTTAAAGATTTAAATTCCTTCTGCAGCCCCTGGGTATGTTGGTCTACATCTAGACGCGAAATAGGGAGAATCGCTTTTGTAAAAACTAAAGTTCTTTGTTGAACTATTGTGTTAATGCCGCTTGCAGAATAAATTATTTGACAACACGATTTCCGGGTATTATGATGGCCGCGTTAGTATCGCTCGCCAATCCTCGTGCGCTTCGGTCGATGACACAAATGTTGTCGAGCTACAATAACAATACCGTCTACGGGACGAGTGAACGGTACAAAGCAACAGGGGGCGCTGATTTGATAATAACCCAGTCGATACTCGCGCTCGCAGTCTTGCACTGTTTGCCGCTGGCACACCGACGTCCGTGGCTTGGCGGTTGTGTAAAATGCAATGCGTAGCTGATTGACGCATTCTAAAAATAACTCAATCTTGCCTTCGGTGCGGGGTGGATTCGAGACTATGGAGCAGGCCTTAATAAAGTTTCGATTTATAACAAATGGTGGTACTATGCATGTAAAACCCACTATAGAAGTTCTAGAAGTGAAATTTAACATTGCATTTAACATTTTAAACTAATTTAACATTACGGATTGGCTGTAAGAAATGTGGAGTTATAATCTTTAAAAAATTGCTTTTAAGGCTGATATGAAGATATAAACCGCTCAAGTTTATGTTTAAGAATCCGTCATCCATCATGCGATTAATGCTAGAGTTGATTGATCTATAGGGTAACGTAAAGTTAGGTTCAGATTTGTTAATGCCAGCTCTGTTGAAGTTTGAGCTAGTCGTTTACGAAAAACACACGACTCTGATACGATTTTCGAATAATCATTATATCGCCCGATGCAAACAATGTACAACGAATGTTTTTCTTCGTGCTCTCATTAGTGCGCGTCTGTCGAGCAGACTGTACACAGCCGACTCTCTTGACAATCATAATGACAATCGTGATAATGACTGAACAACATACCGCATCATCGCTGTCTATACACTTTGCAGGAGTTCACAAAAATCCGATGCACTAACATGTGAGTTTTTTTAGGAGATCAGGTGTCCTAGCGAACAGTCGACTTTTGATCATCGAATTTCGGATTCCAATGCTAATGTGATAGACTAATCATTTCAACAAATTACGGAGAATGGTGCAAACTGCCGTTCTTACGAAATGATGCGATGTTCCGCATCCAAAAAGGCTACCTCGCATTGTTGTGCTTCATCAAGCATGATCAAGCTGCGACTCGCCCGCGGAGCTCTGGGCTGCAAATCTTTACTTTTCGAAATTCTTTACTCACGCTAAACGTGACAGAAATGGGGAAGAATGAGCGAGACTTGAATAGTATTGAATTTCTAAAGCCATCATCATCTCAACGAAGACCACTTGTTTTGAGAAGCGTCTAAATCAAGTAAATTTAATTACCATAATTCTAGCGAAGCCAAGCCAAGGACCAAGATCGCGTCGTTGTCGTGTCGTGTTAGCCTATACCGGCGGCGTGACCAGTGATCATTGCAATCATTCGCCAAGCGGAGTGATTATCCGTCATGGGACCTTATAGCCTGTCTTGTTACTCCGAGCAGACACTATTGCTGCGGCCAAGTAACTCTAAAAGCTACAACAGCGACGCCTCAGAGTCTCGCGATTCTCTGGCGAAAGGTACATTACATGTACATGGCACGCTGTAGTTTATAGATTCTTTATGTTTTAGTGCAAACAAAAAGTATAGACCCATTGCGCAATGCGCATGGCAGTGCAAGCACAGGTTGATAGATTATATCTTGTCTTTATTAATGCATGATCCACTACCGCCGCCGACCTGCAACTTGCATGTGCTGTATAGCCTAAACGTATTATCTGCTGGCTCCTGCAGTAGGCCAACGATTTCAGCAGCTGCAGGGGCGCGTTCAAAACGTTCGCAGTAAACAGCTACTCAACTTGTAAACTTTCATTGAAAATGCTCATTGAAATGATTTAACAAAAAAGCGGTTAACTTAACATTTGTTATTAGGCCTACTACCGGTACATCTATGATAATGCAGTGGTTTGAGACTATTCTCGCTCTCACACAAAAGTCATGTTGCAGTCTATTGGCATAGACGAAGTTTCAACACTTTGCTGTCCTGTCGACAGTTATGCCGATAACTACAGCAACTCTAAGGCCGGGTTTTTCCATCTAGTGTTAAATCTTAATCCGAGATTTATTCTGCAAAAACTAATCACATGGCGCTAAATTAACCATAGATCAGACTTTTTTCCATCGAGTGTTAAAATTTAATCCGAGGTCATGACGTCATCACACCCAATGAGCGCGCTGAAAGCTTGATCTATGGTTAATTTAGCGCCATGTGATTGGCTTTTGCAGAATAAATGTCGAGTTAAAATTATAACGCTAGATGGAAAAACCCACCCTAATTGTTCCACTGCTGATGCCGTTTTTCATTCAATAGTTGGTGCAAATGTTTAGGCTTGCTGCAATAATGGTAACTGCTAACTATTCAACCATTGCTGCTGTTGATGAGAACGGTTGCTAAGTCCTGCTGTGATAACCAGTCAAATGCTCATGCAAAGTGTGGCAGCAGCTCTTGCTGCAACTGTTGCTGCGAGCCAAGCTTTGAAATTTACATTGGCTGATAGCGATAGTCAGCATTTGGACGATTCTAGCTTTAAACGGCAAGCGGGACTTACGATTTTTGAATTTTGTGCGATTTGGGCACTTCGACAATCCACACATTTTTTATGCATTTTAGTTTTTTGTTCAACGCTCTAAGCGTTTGCTACTGCTGTAAATGCCGTAGACAATGTCTGGAATATGTAGCTATGAGAGATTTAGAAAATTGGTGAATGTTAGTTACCGAAAATACTGTGAAAACATCATCTGCAGACTGCGGTGTACCGCACTGAAAATTGTTTTCTGCGCAGCGTTTGTGGTAATAAATCGAGGTTTATCCAGCTGTCAGCCCGCCGGAACCCAGGCCACGGCATGCAGAGACCTGCCCGCTCGGTCCAAGCTCTCCGCTGATCTGTCTCAATTGCTTGACCATTATATTCGGACAGCCCCGCGTTAGGGAACGTTCGCTTTGGGAGAACTATGAGAGTGTAACCCCATCATCATCAGCGCTGTTCTCAGCTGTGACCGTAATTCAAGGATTAGGCTAAGATAAGCTGCGCTACCGGACCAAAGCGCACTTCCATTTATGCACCACAGCGCTTGTTTTGTTTTGTTTTTGTAGTTTAGGGACCGTGCGTTGCACACAAGGGCTATATACAGTTCGGTACTGTACAAGAGAGCCGGCACAGAACCGCTCCCCCTTTTCTGTAGTCGCCTTTTACGATAAGCCCGGGGAGCTCTAAGCTGCAGGCCAATTCTTTCTTCCCCGGCCTGCAGGGCATCACAGCGCACTCTCAAGCCTGCACCGAAGCGCATTCGCACTCTACTCTCATAGTTTTCTTTTCATCTGAGTTGAACATTTGACCAAAAATATGGTTTTGGATCGTATGTATGTAACTACATGCGATACAGAACTTGTAACATTGAATTTCTTACGCTACTTGTTTGCAAATAAAACTTTACGCTACAATTTTTGGGAAAGTTGAACGCTCTTTTTAGAGGCGTGGAATGTAACGCAGTTTAAATGCGCTGTACCCTCCACCCACACCCCCCCCCCCTAGGCCAGCACTCCCCCCTTCACTGCGCTATAATTATTTCAAAGGCTGCAGACGGAGATTCAGTTAATTGGAGTTATATAAATCTTTTATTCGTCACGAAGACAGAAAAAATAAGCAAATAAGCGTATACCATGAGCAAGCACAGTGCACAAAGGAAATACAAGAAATTAGCAATTGTGCAGCATCTGTAAGTTGACTGAGCAGTGAAAAGTCAAATGAATGAATTTATGCTAGATGTATGAATTTATGCTACAACTTTAACCGCCAGTTTTCGCCCGCGCGCTAAAGGCGTCCCAAATGGCTTTCAGCGAAATTGCTATTTATATATGAAGTTTATTTCGCCACTAGAGCAGA
>JAQIWG010005324.1:0-14680 GCA_034695025.1 Chamaedrilus cognettii | reverse complement strand
GACTGATTGATTGACTGATTGACTGATTGACTGATTGATTGATTTGTTGATTAACTGACTGACTGATGGACTGACTGATTGATTGATTTACTGACTGATTGATTGACTGACTGATTGATTTATTGATTGATTGATTAACTGATTGATTGATTGACTGATTGATTGATTGACTGATTGATTGTTTTTATTGATTGATTGATTGACTGATTGACTGATTGATTGATTGATTGCTTGACTGATTGATTGACTGATGGATTGATTCCGTGAACTAGTTATTGGTTGCGCAGAACCAGCCATGGGGCGTAATTAACCGGTCTGGATTTGACACTTTCAGAAAAAATTCTTATTTATGATTGATTTTGATTAATTTTGACAATTATAATAATAGTACGGTATGCATATTTATTGTTTCAAATCTTTTTGGATCAGTGTAGCCTACACATTGGAAAACTAATACTCCTGTTTCTTAATTGATTGTGATGAGGTGATGGACAGTGATAAGTTTTGTAGGAGTAGTACTCCAAAAACAAAATTATTTTAAAACTCTACTCGGATTTAGAAATGGAGCATTACTCGTAAAAATGGACGATGGTGGAGTAGGCCTTCTCTAGGCCTACTCCTTTTTTTAGAAGGCATAGGAGTGCACTACTCCTGTTTTATAGGCAGCATGCGTAACAACGCTACTCCTATTTTGTAAGGGCTAAACTTAATTCTGGTGATGGATGCAGAGTTGACCTTATATAACAACATTGAACTCAAGCGTGTAACCGTTTCTGGATCTCGGAACAGATCAATGACTTCCTGGAATATCGTTCCCTCGTGTCGTCCTGGTATTGCACACGACCTGGTTCTGTCCTGGTTCAGTCTAAATCCCATTCATAGAGTCGTGCCAATACATACGCGTAACATGAAATGGATCAAGGCCAGCGCTGTGTTTGTGTCTTGAAGAGAGAGTATGACCCAATCGGTAAGATTGGTGACTGGTCTCAATTGGCTAAATATATGGCTCGATTGTTGCGAACATAAACATTCACCCTGGTGTAGTGTTGTGAAGAATATTTTATGAAATTACAACATAGGCGCAACTCTTTTGCAAAAAAACATCACTTCTTACAAGAGAAAGCGCATAAGACCCCCGCCCACCGCCCCTCACCCTTAATTCTTTTTTAAAATAAAAAACTCTTAAAACTTAAGGGGTCTTCACAAAAGTTGGGGAGGTCGGGGTCACCTTCGAGTCAAATTTAATATAGAACGGAAAAATGGAGAGGTCATCCCAAAAGTTGGGGAGGTCATGACCCAACCCAACCTCCCCATTGGTTGCGCCTATGGTACACTGATTTAATTTAATGACCCAGATTCTACCAGCCTTAATCTAATCCTATCCTAACCCATAAGCCAAACAATTCAAAAAATTCAGAAAATTAAGCATTTTTCTTGTTATACGGCATGCTTGCTCGAATCATTCGTTTCCAGTGCAAAAATATTCCTACTTTGATAGGTATTAAATGTAGACATGTGAACCCGTCCGTAGGCTAGCCTGCTTAGTTCACAGTCTCATTTTTATATCCCTGTTTTATTAAATTAGGATAATCAAATTAGATGCTTGGTGTGTTTCAACGAATTGTTATTCGTCTACAAATTATTTTTGTAATTGCACATACTTATACTTTGTTTAAAACAGCCATAATTTGATTAAAATTGCTCGAATTTCTCTACAAATTTCAAAGTTGGTGTAGATATGGCCGCAGTTGTTGTGCGTCAAATTTCTGTTCCATCTGATAACTTTTGACCGAGTTATGACACGTTTAAAACGCTATCATTTTCATCGGAACGCGGTGTAGTTTGCGTATACTTCGAACGAAGACCCCCGGACTGACTGAATCGTTGTTCGCATGGCTGTGAGACTGTACGTATACTTTACTTTGTACTTTGTATACTATGTATACTATGTATACTATGTACTTTGTACTATGTACTTTGTATACTATGTACTTTGTACTTTACTTTACTTTGTATACTTTGTACGTATACTTTGAACGAAGACCCCTGGACTGACTGAATCGTTGTTCACATGGCTGTGAGACTGCATGGCGAGGGTCGCCGTTCGTCAAGTAATTACTCCAGCTGAGCGTGACGTAGGCTCATAATTAGGCGGCCCAGTTAATGCGGCTCGTCAGATTATGTGAACTCTTTCTGTGACCCATCGTGAATTCACATAGTTAGTAGCCTAGTAGTACGTCTCTACACTCTAGCACAGTTCAACCATTTGTAAATGCCAGGATGCATCGTGTTGTCCATTTTCCAGAGTGCAATTAGCGTACAAAACGCTCAAAAAATTAGCGTATTTTGCCCCAAAAAATGGAAAATTATAGTGAAAATTACTGTACAAATTATCGTGCTTTTAGCCGCAAATTGTACGTTCCAAAATCTGCTAAAAACGGATAAAAACGACGTGCAAAAACAGCCCAAAAAGCTACATTTATGCGTCATCGACGAGAAAATTCACGAGCGGGGAGGGGGGGGGGTGCTCACAAAATTTTTAAACTCCCAGAAATTTTACATGTCAAGAAAAGATTTTTCACCTGCCTCAAAATTATCGTAGGTACGATAATAATTGTAATTGTACGATAACGTCGTACACTCATTATCGTACAAACACCCTTTTTAAGCTCAAATTATTGTACAATTATCGTATTATCATACATATGTCAACGCTGGGATGCAGAAATAATATTTATTTTTTTTCTGCAGATTTTTATCACTTTCATATATTTCGTGGTTCCATATTCCTTTACAGTGGAACATTTCTATGCATATTTAGGCAAGTTTCACCGTTTCTTTTAAAATATGAATTTTACACCTCCTAGCGACTGAAAATTAACAGAAAATTGAGGTATTATCGGTTCTGGACCGTATACTCTGCAACTTTTTGCTGGCCGGTTAACAATATGTTAAAAACACCAACCTCATTAACTTAATTGTCATTTAAATCGCATCGCCATGGTATGCAGACATTTATTTTGAGGGCTCCGCTGCTGCAACATTGCATTGCGAAATAGCGTGCCAATAATGCCTGGCCCTAGTCGGATATTTAAGGTAGAATATACTTTGCAACATTGCAACTGCGACTTTGTGACTGCGACTTTGTGACTTTGCAACTGCAACTTTGCGGTCGCAACTTTGCGACTTTGCTTTGCAAAGCATCCACTCCAGTCGCCTCCTTGACACGCAGCGAGCCTCGACGAGGCTGTCTGGCATAGCACTATTTTGAAGTCTTTTTCATCGTTCTTCTTCACTATAATGTAGCAACACCAATGAGGTATTAAGAAGCTGTTTCATATTTTTCCTGACTTACCATCTTCGACAGATATTTAGCCTGTGACGGCAGCGGCGTCAGTTGTCCAATAGACGCTTGGCCCCATGACGTCACGAATCAGAGGTGTTGTCGGCATCATGACGTCACTAGCGAGGAGTGCTGTCGTCTCCATGACGTCACGATCGAGGG
Organism: Chamaedrilus cognettii; assembly: GCA_034695025.1. Classification (NCBI taxonomy): domain Eukaryota; kingdom Metazoa; phylum Annelida; class Clitellata; order Enchytraeida; family Enchytraeidae; genus Chamaedrilus; species Chamaedrilus cognettii. The sequence continues at coordinate 11,175 of JAQIWG010005324.1, read as the reverse complement.
GCGCTGTCGGCAGAACTACCGAACTGCCGTCTGTCGAACTGTCAGGTCAGCTATTATTGCGGCCAAATTGTGAATTGTGACCAATGCTTGATCATACCGCATTAGCGGCAGCATTCTTAAAACCATCATTATTATTGTTGTTAGCAGGACGTGAACTGCCAGTCGCCAAAATCGCCTAAAAAGAATTTTGAGAGCGCTTGGCAAACTTTTTTTCCATTGGGCGAAACCCCTTGACAAATTTATCATTCATTCTGTGTTCTTAGAAGCTCTATATGGGTGAATGGTGATGAACAGAACGATAATTTGATATATTTCAGTGCACTCTAAGGGAAAAAATGTGTAACAAATTTGGCGAAATAAAGTACTTTCCGGCGAATAAAGAAGTATTTTGGCGAATTGTTGACGATTTTTTTCAAGACCCAGATCAGGCCCTGATTGGTAGTCCACGCTTTCACGGTCTGTGATCATAATCAAGTGAGCTCTTTCCTGTTTGTTCTCTCCAGGTACTGGATCGACACGTACCCGATGTGCTTTGACCTTGTGGACGCTGACCTGGGGGAGGCGATGCGGCGCCTGCAGGACGTCATCGCACGCAGTGGGGGAGAGGAGGATGGGGAGCTGTGCGCCGAGCGAGCCTCCCTCGTCGACATCTCCAGACTGTGAGCTGACTACTATCGAATCTGAATCTTTTTGATTGTTCGGCAGCCTCAAACTGTGAGGCTGTCTACAGACTTCTGCTCAATTGGACTGAACCTTACTTATATCATAACTGAGGCTGGCTGCTTATGCCCTTCTAAACAGAATCTTCTTTAATTGGCTAGCAGCTTCAAACTGTGAAGCTCGCTGCTTCTACTGTTTTTGGATTGATCATCGTCATCATTTACGTTTTAGGTCTACTTTTCCGTGCTAGCACAGGCTGGACGTTCCCACGAGGAGACTCCCTGGCAACTCTCGTTTTTTGCCATCTCTGTATTCATGCCTTGCTCGTTCATATCGCTCTCTACTGCCTGTTTACATGTTTTCGTCCCCCTGGATATAGTTAGGTACATTCGTTTTCTCTGAAGAAGTTTTCCACTTCCACATGCAACATCAGCTTGTGCAGTGCTATGCTATAGATTTTGAGTCAAAAGCCTTAGCGCTCTGAAGCTCATCCTGTATTATAATTAGCGATAGAGTGTCATTTGCAACAACGCGTAGGCCTCTCCAAAGGGCGAAATCTTCACGACAGAAGATTTCGAAACTCTCACCCTTTGTTGGTCCATATAACAAAAAAATAGTATTCATAAACAATCACCTTCCAGAGACTCAGAAACGTGTGAGAAATTTATTTATGTGTGGATTCTAATCAGCAGCTGCTCAATTATCAAAGCAGCTGGGCTTTAGAAAGAGGTGTAATTGAATTACAGTCTTGACTTTCCTTTGAACAATAGCCGATTATCCTTGGATCCACGGCATCGTGATTCAAACATACTTCCTAGTATTTTGCTCGGAAACACGGTGCGTTGGCATTCCTTCACCGCTGGTGCATTAAAACATCTTGACTAAATTTAGCAGCGCCTAGTTTCTACAAGGCTTCGCCTCATTGTTTATCAGAATTCTTTCGGTTGGCTCGGCGACCGCTGACTAATCTAAATCCAGGTCGAACCTGGGTCGGACTGCTTTCAAAATGAAGGGGTCCAAGGAGTAAGGAGTTCGTATCTTGGACGGTCTTAATAATATTACGTCTTAAAGAGAAATTTTGGGTATAAAATTCCAAGTGGAGGATTAATAATTATTATACCTTTGTTATCTTGAGCAAACGTTAATCCAGTTTAGAAAATTAGCAATGGCCTATATTTAGTGCTATTGCTGGCTTGCTAGCTAAATTCTGTGTGTCTTTGTATTTGTATACCATTCAGATGGTAGCCTTTTAGGCGCCGTGGTGTAGTGGTTAAGGCGTCGGACTGGGAATTCAGAGACCTGGGTTCAAGTCCCCGCACCGGCAACCATTACTTAAGTTTAACCAGGCGTTACCGGCACTTCAGCAAGGCTATTACGCATGCAAGTGTCGCTAAATGATAATCGTCGTCCAGGAAAATTTATAATTCTGGTTGGCGACGGGAAAGGCATCCGGCCGAAAAAACGTCCAACCCGAGCTGACATGGATACGGCGTTACACGTGCCTGCTTGTAACTCCTTAAAATGGACGTTAAAAAATAAGATTTTTATTATTATTTTATCAGTTAATAGCCTACAGTACCTCATTGGTTTTGCTGCATTATGATGAAGAAAAATGATGAAAAATGCTTCAAAATAGCGCCATGCCAGACCGACTCGTCGAGGCTCGTTGCGCATCGAGAACGAGGCTGGAGCCGCTGGAGTGGATGCCTTGCTTAGCGAAGTTGCAAAGTCGTAAACTCTCAAAGTCGCAGTCGCAAAGTTGCAGTCGCAAAAGTCGCAAAGTGCATTTTAACTGAAATATCCGACTAGGGGTTAAAAACGGTGGCCCTGGCTCCTTCAAAGCCCCCCGGCCTGTAACATAAACCCGCTGCGTGGCTGCTGTCGGGTTATCACAGGGTCGCCGCTTGTTGATTCCTGCGCTTCGTGGGAACATGGAACGACTATTCGCGAAAGCGCAGCTAATCGTCTAATCGAATATATAGGCACAGGCTTTGAGTGACCTACTTAGTACTCGTAGGCTTACTGGGAATACAGGGCTTACATGTTACAACGACCGCCTGCTCACTTTGTTTCACAGCCCGCATGCATTGTATTTCTTTTCCCCACACGGGGCGATTTGGAATTTGATAAGCTGGCATAGTTAGCCTAAGTTAAGAATAAGCCTCCTACTTAATCGTTTCGTTTTGGAGAATTGTATTAGTTATTTTCACTGTAGGTTAATATGTCAACCTTGGCTCTTCCGCTTGCCTTCAGACCCTGAAATCAACGTCTGTACAATAGGTTTACAGCAGTCTCGCTACACTAGAACAGTACCAATTCCATTGATTGACAGCGCTGAATTGTAATCTGACAACGGAGTAACAACTGCTCGCAATCGAACATATGGGCCAACAGGGAGCCAGTTGGTATCAGGCCGAGACAAAAAAATCAATTTAGATGCGACGCAATCAATTGGAGTTGATTGTTTGTAGAGTAGACTGTGGAGGTCGATACAGATTTGAAGTCGCCTGGGTCCCACCCTAGAGCTTTGATATTTAATTTCTTGATATTATGCGTTCATTCCAGTGGGCATAACTCAGAACTGAGTTCTTGAAAGTGGGTCGGGTTATAACCCAGTTTTTGAACTGAACTTGTTCGCTTGGCCAGTTCTCGAGAACTGAGAACTGGCGAAGTAGCACAGTAAGATTCAGTTCTATAGATGGCGGAACCAATCGAAGGCCAGAACTGAGAACTGAGAACTGAGTTCTCTCACTTGAACATAAAAAAGGTTGCCATGGCACTGCAGCCTTGGCACATGGGGCAGAACTGAAAATTCAGTTTTCCTGAAAAGTGCATTCCCATCGCATCTCAATCAACGTGGTAACTTATATGTGATTGGTCCTGTTGAAGTCCAATTGGAAAATAGAACTCAGAACTGAGTTCTGATTTCTCCCCAACGGGAATGTTCTCTATATTTAGATGATTTACTGTAGATACAAATTTTCCAGCTGCCATTGATCAGTTTAACATCCCTCGATCTGCAGCAAAGTGTAGGAGAGAGTGCGGAATATGCTGAATTATCATTTTAGTCTAAATACTTTACAAGTACGTGTACTTGTACTGTGCTTGTATTACAAAGTGAGTTCACCACATCGAACATTAAGGCGTAGCTTTTGAAGTTTTGGCAGTCTTAGACAAAAATTCATGCTATAGCCCTTCAAGGAAACATTTTAAGAAAGCCACACTGGTTTTCTTAGAACCCTCATGCATATCTAATTCTTAATTTGTCATGAATGAATAGCTCACACGTTCTTAGGTTAATAATTCAATCATAATTCAATCAGTATTTGGTGTCTATAATATGATATGCATCTGCTATTACTCCATATGTTTGCCGTTCGGGTATGTTCTATCTTCATACCGTCGTTCAGTGACATGTTCTTTGTTCACACTGTCGTTCATTGGCATGTTCTTTGTTCATACTGTCGTTCATTGGGATGTTCTGTATTTAGACCGTCGTTCATTGGCACTTTCTCTGTTCATACCGTCGTTCATTGGCATGTTCTGTGTTTATACCGTCGTTAAGTGGCACATTCTCTGTCCAGACCTTCGTTCAGTTGGATGCGCGACATGTCTGTGAGGCGGACGCTGAGGCGGCGTGTCAGTTTGGGGGCGCGGGGGGTAGAGGGGGCGCGGCGTGACGGGGGCGGTGGCGGGGGGGCGGCCCTCGTGTTTGACAACATGCACCCCGACGAGCTGGCGGACCAGATCACGTTCCTCGAGTACAAGGCCTTCCGCCGCATCTCGGTACGTTGTACCGAATGCTCTGGAATGCGAATGCAAATGCGCGTGCGAATACTCTGAGTGTGGAATGAAGTCCAGACTCTAGAGCCACAAGGACTCTAAGTTCAACTTTATGTTGCATAAAAATGTCACTGATCTAGCACACTGCATAGTGCATATGTTATTGATACTGGCACACTATAGAGGCAATGATTATATCAACATGATTGCAATTTTACGTACATATTTCCTACATATTTCCGTGCTAGCACAGGTTACACATTGATCACTGAGACCCACAAGTCCTACCATTGTTATCACTAGTTCACTTGCAACAAGTGTTACTATTCTTGTCATTAGCTCACACCTGCCGTCACACACGCGCGTTTTGTGACCGCATTTCCCGCTTACGCAGGGGCAGTCTATTTGCAGCCATGGACACTCTCTCCACTTTATTCTATTCGTCGCATCCTCACGCCTTAATTTTATATCTCTCATATCCTTCTCTCTCAGGCTTTTCCACGTCGTTTCCGGTCTCCCTCTGCATCTCTTCCCAGCTACCTAATAATCCATACATTTCCGCTCCCAATCATCCGGTTCCTTTCTCAAAACATGTCCCAGCCATCTCAGTCGGTTTTTTCTAGACATCTCTCCGACTGACTCCAGCCCCATTCTAGCTCTCAAATCGAGTTTCCTGTAGTTCCCTGACTACAGGTGCTACTATTCTTGTCCCTAGTTCCCTTGCAACAAGCGTTACCATTGTTCTTTCCAGTTCGCCGACTACAAGAAGTACGCACAGAGCGCCTCGCTGCAGGCCCTCCCGCGCCTCGAACGCTCGGTGGCGCTCTTCAACGGCGTCACGCAGTGGGTGCAGTGCATGGTGCTCTGTCGCACCACGCCGCACCAGCGCGCCACCGTCATCTCCAAGTTCGTTGGAGTCGCTAAGGTATTCTTTCGTTTTTAATTTTTTTCAATCAGCATGGCTGGGGCATGTTTTGAGAAAGGAACCAGATGATTGGGTGCGGAAATGTATGGATTATGAAGTAGCTGGGAAAAGACCATTAGGGAGACCGGAAAGGACGTCGAATAGCTTGACAGAGAAAGATGTGAAAGCTAGAAAATTAAGACTTGAGGATGCGACGGATAGGATAAAGTGGAGGGCGGTTGTCCAAGGCTGCAAATGGCGTAGGCTCTCCCTGCGTAAGTGGTAAATGCGACCACAAAACGCGTGTGTGTGTGTGTCTTTTTTTCAATCAGTCAATATTGATTTCAAACACAGTCTTGCATAGGCATGAGCACGGACCAAGACAGCATTTAAAACATCGAGCAACAGGCCTTGGGGCGACACACTCGAATCGCTGGAGTTGCCCGGTCTGTGCGCACAATTGTGGGGGCGCAGGGCGAAATCATTGCGGGGGCTAATTGGGATAGTGCACAAGTCAATTTCTAGCCCCCGGAAGAGTTTCTTCTTTCCCTGCAGAAATCGCAAGCTTGCCGGGGGTATGGGTAGGGAGATAGGAATGAAGATTGTCTTTAATAGTTACCATGTAAAAATCAATAGATTTTATTTTCTCTAGCCGTTCTTGATAGTGCATATGCATTTTCGAGGTCATTCCCTTAGCTACCTAGTTCCCCCCCCCCTGCCTCACCCGGCTACCTTCTCTGTCGAAAATGTATGTCAAATTGACACCAAAATTGACATTTGCAGGCAAGGACGGATCCAGGATGGGGGATAGGGGGGATGCATCCCCCCCACAGCATAAATTTTTTTTTTGTGGTAAGAAAAAATGTTGATAAATCTGTGGCAGATGTAACAATGAGCGGTGTAAGAATGTGTGATGCATGAAATATTGAGGTCTTGAAGCATGGTTTTGGATAGAGTTGGATCGGGGGACTTGATGTGGCACAAAAAAGTTCCGTCAGCACCCCCTCTCCTCCTGTGAGTTCGTCTGGGAGGGAAAATCTAGTTGACATGTACAAAGCTATAGATATTCATCCCCCCACCAACGAATCCTGGATCCGCCCCTGTCAGTGGGGGCTTTAGTGTCACACTCCTGCCTCTCTCTTTTCAGTGCTCTGCCACATGGCAGGTCTTTGGTGTCTAAACCTTCCACCTTATCCGATCTTCAGCCCTTCTGCCACAGATTCTTTCTCAAGCAGGTCATCTATCATTCCGATACGTGGCCTTCCCGGTCTTCTCTTTCTCTCCATTCTTCCCTCCATCACCTCTCTCAACAAACCCTCTCCTCTCATTACATGTTCAATCTAGTTTTTCTTTCTTCTGATTATTATTTCTATCATAGTCCTTGTGTCCCCCAGTCTCCTCAATACCTCCTCATTTGCTACCTTCTCTGTCCAACTAATCTTCTCCATTCTTCTCCATCCCCACATTTCAAATGCTTCTATTCTTATGATGTCCTCCTTCTTGAGTGTCCAAGTTTCAGTGCAGTAGAATGCCACAGACCAAACCAACGCCTTCAACTCCTGCCTCAATGGCAAGAAACAGTGACAGGTCCCCGATAACGTCACCAGACGCTGTAGAAGACTCTAAACCCATTATTATTGTTTTTCAAACATTTTACTTCAACAATCAATTTCAATTTCAACAATTTCATCATTCACAACATAACTTGGAATTTGACAAGGTGCCTGGTGGTGCATCCATGTTGTTACCGTACAGCGCCTGCGTCAGTTGAACAACTTCAACTCGATGATGGCAGTGGTGGGGGGTCTGACGCACAGCTGTCTTGCGCGACTCGGCCGCACACACGCCTACCTCTCCCAGGAGACACGAAGAGTTGGTCCTCTTCCTCGTAACATATAAGCCTTCATTGTCAGGGAAGGCTCCGGGGGAAATGGCGTAATTTTCTCTTTACTTACTTCGGTTTTAAAAGAAGATTGGAAAAGGTTCTGAAGATCAAAAGAGTGGGCTCTGTCCGTGGAGTAAATGCTGTAAGATAGATAAACCTTATGAATGTTGATTCAGGAGATAATCAAAATTGTCACTCTGCAGATATCGGAGTGTAGTCCATTCAGATATATCTCTGATTTTTATATATTCATGCAAGGTTTAATTGAAGATTAATTAATTATTTCTTTTACAGAAACTTTTGACTATGTGATAAATGCGCTCTAAAGTTAGTGTATTGTTGAAGTCACGTTGAGCATCATTGTATGAAATTTTTCTTGAATGAAAGCCAAAGCACCTTGTGTTTCTAGACCTGTACAAACATGTCGACTGCGTATAGCTAGAATCTGAGCGAGTATGCGCACACACTGAGGGCGGGATTCATGGTCATGCACTGCTTTTGTTAATCTTTTTGATAAGCCAACGGTTTAGACTATCCTCCAAAAAAGTTAAACCTTCCAGTTGCAAAAATCAATTTCATGAACGCCAAAGCGCGCCCGATTACATTATCGCGGAGTTAATCTTTGACAGCAGTTGGCAGCTGTGTCTAAATAGATATTACATCATCCACGACCAATCAGAGGTTGGAATAGTCAACTTAAACGAATGGTGGCTAACTATTGTGCTGATCGGTTGTTCTCCGATGTAACGCATATGGGCCTGAGTGAGTATTGCCAGACCCCGGGCGTGTATACAGACATGCTGACGCTGTTACTAGCCCTAATGAGTATGCAGTCTGTGTTGCTAGGCCCATAGCAAGTATGTAGCCCACTGACCGTGTTCTTAGACTCTGAGATGGTATGCAGCCATACTGACTGTGTTGCTTGGTCCTGTGTAAGTATGCTGACATACTGTCTGTGCCACTAGACCCTCAGCGAGTACGCAGAGCTGCTGACCTCCAACAACAACTTCAGCAACTACAGGAAGGCGCTGCAGGGCATCAGCGATGACTTCTGCATTCCCATCCTGTGAGTGAGCGCTGGGGGGGAAACATGGCGGGGACGGAGGCTTCTTTGTTCCTCTGCTTACAGCCTTTTCACATACAATATTGACCGACGTAATAGCTATTCAGGCAACAGCCACGTTCGGCACTTTGCTAAAGTCTTAATTTAGTACATTTAGTGCAATGAATTTAGTGCAATGTGCAGAGATGAGGATGATGAGATGGATGAGTGGTATGTCATTGAAAGAGGAAATATAGTGCAGACCTGAGAGCTAGAATGGGTTTAAAGGCAGTGGGGGAGGCGGTACGAAGAAACCGACTGAGATAGCTGGGGCATGTTTTGAGAAGAGAACCGGATGATTGGGTGCGGAAATGAATGGATTATGAGGTAGCTGGGAAAAGACGTGTAGGGAGACCGGAAACGACGTGGCAAAGCCTGACAGAGAAGGATATGCAAGCTAAGGGATTAAAACGTGAGAATGCGATGGAAGTAGAGGGCGGGGGTCCATGGCTGCAAATGGCCTGCCCCTGCGTAAGCGAGGAATGCGACCACAAAACGCGCGTGTGTTTGTGCAATGCTGCAGCTAGCTTACCAACTGAACTATTTGTAGGAATGATGCCTATCAGATGCATCAGAAGCTTTTGAACTCTTGATTCAATGATATCGTGAACATAATGATTATCACATGATGATGGTGATGATGATGTTGTGAACATAATGCTGACGCTAACGTTTGCTGAAATGAGTTTTTTGTTTTTGCTTTGTGTTTAATTGCTGTGCTTTTTAGCATTCAGATTGCATTCATAAACTTAATTACAATATATCACTTTAAAGTTTAATGCATCTTTTTTACCGGTTCATTTTTACAAGTGTTGGTATATGCTGTCTGGATATCATTTTGCGCTGCAGCAGTGTTATGCACTGCATGGCTGGTATACACTGCATCGCTGGTATGCGCTGTATCGCTGGTATGCATTGCACTGTGATTATGCGCTGTACGTGCTGTTATGTGCGGCATTGCTGCTATGCATTGCACTGCTGTTTTGTGTTGCACCGCTGTTATACATGCTGTTATATGTGCTGTTATATGCTGCTGTTATGCGCAGCTGTTATGCACTGCTGTTATGCGCTGCACCACTGTTATGCGCAATTCTACTGTTATGCTTAGCACTGCGATTATGCGCTACTGTTATGCGCTACTGTTATGCGCTACTGTTATGCGCTACTGTTATGCGCTACTGTTATGCACCGCTGTTACACTTCGCTGTTATGGCGCAGGGGGGTGCACCTGAAGGACCTGGTTCTGCTGCACACGGCTCTGCCCCACGACCACGTCGAGCACGGCGGAGGGGGAGGAAGGGGGGTCAGCGGGGGCAGGGGGGGCGGGGGTGGGGCGGGCGGGGGGGGCGAGCTGGTAAGCTTCAGGAAGATGGTGCAGCTGTCGCTCATCTTCAGCGAGCTGATGCAGCTGCAGAGGACCGAGCTCCCCCTCGAGCCCAACATGGACATCGTCAACATCATCCGGGTACTCACCCAGTCCTGTTGCACCTACTGCCTATTCGTCATCATCATCATCATCATCCTTTACGTTTTACGTCCACTTTTCCGTGCAAGCACAAGTTGACGTTTCCCATGATGAGACTCCCCCATGGCTCCCGATCCTTTGACATCTCTCTATTCATGCCACGTTCCTTCATATCATTGCTTCCAGTGAAAAATGATACGAAGGAGCGTTTGATCATCCGTTTAAAATTCTGTGCTAGACGACAGTACACCCACTTTATTATTATTATTATATAGTACATTTATATCGCGCATCTTTATGCCATAACCACAGAGGCGCCAAGCATCTTTGTTTCCTTTACCTAGGCACTTCGCATCCTTTACTCCTCACAATGCACCGCGCATACACATACAATCTCAGGCCACGCCAACATGCGTTCAAACTACCTCAAAAGTCAACTCACCTCGTAAACTTTAATTTTCTGACAAGAATGCTCCATAGAAGTAGAAGATTACATAAACGGCCACGACTACAAAGTAATCATAAATTTTATGTTGACTCAGAAGCCAGTTGCATCTGCTGCTTATAATACGATCCTGTGCAAAAATAAATAATGGCCTTTGAAAAAAGTGATTGCATTTTTATGAAAAAATAAATAAAATTCTTAGTATTTTTTTTGTTTTTTCGCAAAAATGACATGCCCGAGAAATTTTCATGTTTTAGCAGCATTTCTTAAAATTTATAGATTCATTCTTTCAAAATATATCTTTGCGCATCCATGTTCATGCATATTTGACTGCTGACCCTGTGCTGCAGTTGTCGCTGGATCTTCACTACACGGAGGATGAGATCTATGAACTGTCGATGGCCTGCGAACCGCGGACTTCTCTCTCCTCTGTGAGCCACGCATCCTCTGCTGGACCTCTCGCCAAACAGACTCTTATCGCATTCTCTCTCAATTCTCAATTCTTAATCTCTCATTTCTCAATTCCTTCAAAGTTTTGCTTAATATCAGTCTAGAAATCTTTAACTTTGCATATGAAGAATTGACCGGAATTAATCGATAGGATCAATTTTTATCAGCACTTCGATAAATAGCAATGCGTTTTTCCATAAATCCATGATTGACTCTTGGTGTAAAACGTCACTGGAATAAGTTTAGATGTTCTCAGAGTTATTTGAGGACAATGAATTTATTCTTCAACTTCTTCAATTTCAACTTCTCTACTGCACTCCATCCTCATGGATGATTATTTGCAGGGCTGATGAAATTAAGTACCTTTGCCAAGGGTGCGCTAAGTGACTCAAAATCTTTTGTCGCAGCCGGGGTTCAAACCGACTCTCTGCCACACTCGCAATCCGAAGTTCGCGACTTAGACCGCTCGGTCACAACGCTT
>JAQIWG010005323.1:0-14683 GCA_034695025.1 Chamaedrilus cognettii | reverse complement strand
TGGCAAAATTAGGTTAAATGGTAAAAACATACAAAAAATGCATTTGTCCGTAAACTTTTGGCCACAGCTGTAGGCCTTATGCAAAATGCTATAGGCAAATATGCAGTCGAACAGATCGACAAGCAATAACGTCAATTTTTCCCATGTCCTAAAGAGGGTTAGATACCAAGCGCGTCGATTTGCAAGCGAATTTTCAATAATGAAATATTCGTCACAAAAACTAGCCTTACGAGAAGAATAAGGAAAAAAAATTAATATTGCCAGAACTGTACAGGCTAGTCATTGCATTAAAATAGGCCCACATGCAAAAATGTACGTTATAAGCCCACGTCGTGAAACTAATCTCCTTCCTGATTAGTATGGCAATTGTGATGAAGTTATAAATGGGAAAATAAGAAATAAAATGTATCCCACCTTGATGACCTTGATGTCGCGACCTTCGTAAGACTTTCCAATTTTGAAGAGTTGGCAGTTATCACAGGTGGAGTCAAGGAAGTCAAGCCAGTCCGTTATCTATGCGCACCAAAAGAGAGTAACATTAGGGCTCAAGCATGTACACTTTGGCATGGACACTGTTTCCTTCCCACACAGCCAACATAATAGAGGACTTCTGACAATGCCGCTACGTTGTTTAGCACAAATATCAACTCGCTGGCGTCGCTACGATCTCGATAATGCTGTTTTGCAACCCACACCATCTGATACACAAATTCCAGAGCAAAAGTCATGCACGTGCCAAACGCATTGTGTGATTCTCAAACAGATAGGAGAGCAAAAACTCTCAATCGCATTCCAAGGGCAGCGCCCAACTGCTACGCTGTGCCACAAAATAATATAGTATATAGTTCATCAAGCGACAACTAAGTAAACTAGCCGCCTGTTTTGTCGTCTGATCTGTTAATGTCCATGTTTTCACTCGAGTTTAGACGTTTGCGCCTCGATGAGGACTGCTGAAGCTTGGGTTTTACAGCCGGATGCCCTTCCTGACGCCAACCATATACATGTTTATCTGGCAAGGGATTATCAGCTAGCGACACTTGTGTGTTTAACAGCCTTGCTGAATGGCCGGTAACGCATGGTTTCATGGTTGCTTGACTGCGGGGACTTTAACCCTGGTCCTCTGGACTCTTAAGTCCGACGCCTTAACCACTACATCACAGCGCCTCGCTGTAAGCTGTAATAAATGAAATATTTATATGCATTGTGGGCCAGACCTCATCGTAGGTGTGGTAGACTGTGAGGTTGAAGCGAGCGGGGGACAAGTTGTCAGCGTTCGTCGAGCGAATCGTCCGTCTGTGCTCCGACAACGATCTAGTGCACAGAAATCAGTGTTCGCAACAGAGCTTAAATCTGCTCAATAGGGGCGTTGACACGCACGATTTTCGCCCCATTAAAAAACTCGCTCCCAAATGTGGCAATCAAAGGGTCATAGCATAAAAACTAGCCGAACTGATTTGCATGCAATTTGATGGCAATACGAATCGTAGCTCGCTGCATAATTAGCATAACAGATCACATTAATCACATGTATATAAGATTCATAGGAGAATGGACAACAAAGTTATAGCAGTTGAAATTATCAATTATTCTAATTCTACAACATTTATAATAATAAGTTAATAAATAAATAAATAAAAATAAAATAAAAGGTAATAAAAACTGAGTCAATTAATTAAGTTCATTAAGTTAATAAAAATAATAAAAGTTAAATTGACAACAATTAGGACTCCAGCGTTCCCCGACCGGGGCCGACGGTGGCCTACACGACCCTGAGGAGGAGTCCATTAAAGGAAAAGCATTGATGTGATGGAAAAGAGCTGAGTTCCTACCCTGCGTAATGATCCTAGGGGCCAGTTTACATATATTTGGGGGTGTGTTGATGACGTTATGGAAGCATATTTGGTGACATGGTAACCCTGCAGAAAAGGTTTTGTCAGCATCCTCTGCTCCCGGACGTGAGTTTTGCACCGGAGGGGGAAAAAGATCCCATCAGCAGGCCCCCCCTCTCCATTCTCAAATTTCCTTCATGAAGAAATCAGCCTTTTGGGGGGGGGGGTTCAAATTTAGAACAAAACCCGCTGAAATTCATAATCGCTGATCAAACGCGGGTCCACCTATGGGCTGCACAAATTTACAACTGACCTCTTAACGTGGTTGGCTCGGACGTGATAGGTCAGATCTAGGTCGTGCATGAGTGACGTCACTTCTCCAAGCGTCTCTGGCGGAACGAGCAGGTCTACGCTGCTGTCGAGCGCATTCGGTTCCTTCCAAAACTGCACCTGAATTTCAGAAGCGCGTGTAATAGGTCTTATAAAAACTTATTAGGTCATAGGGTAATGATGCCAAACATGACATTTTTGCAGCATGTTATTTTGGCGGTTTGACCTCACAAAATTTAGCCCCGCAAAATTTTCTTATTTTTTAGAGATCGCCCTTAGAGAAGCGATAGCCTCTGCAACATTATTTTTGCTGCATGTCACTTTGGCGAATTTTCCAAATTCGCGAAATTTGCAAAAATTGCATCCGCACGCAAATTTCATGTTTTACAGTAGATTATGTTAATAGTTACATTGCACCATGCAGGCCTTGCCCGGTAGTTTTTCTCAAAACATCCCTAACTTTTACCTTAGATTTAAGCCTAAGTTTAAAGTTACAACATTAAATTGTTCACCGTGGTCATGACGTCATAAAATGGTTTATTTTAGCTGATTTATAGAAAATTGTATTATAAAGTTGTATTCAGAATAAAAAAAAGCTTGAAGTTCAAAGTTGCAGCCTAGCTCAATTCATCCCTTTCTTCACTTTGAAGATTCATAGGACGCCAATATTTACCAATCTTCTTGAAAACAAAAAGCTAAATGCCACAAAAGATAAGGAAAATGACACCAATATTGAATAGTACACTAGATCGAAAGAAAAACTGGATTGGACATGTAATGAGAGGAGAGGGTTTGTTGACAGAGGTATTGGAGGGCAAGAGAGGACCGGGAGAGCCACGCATCGGAATGACAGACAACCTGCTTAAGAAAGAATCGTATGCAGATACGAAAAAAAGGGCCAAAGATCGGATAGGGTGGAGGGTTTGGACACTAGACCTGCTGTTTGGCAGAGCACTGAAGAGAGACACTTGACATTAAAGGTACTCATGTGTTGGACTGACCCCGTTCAGTTCCCTGCGTTGTAGCGCCCTGAGTCCTTCAAGTTGATCCTTTGTCTGAGGACGAGCCGTCACCAGGCCGTAACTACACACAGCACCGACATTCAATGTCAAGTTTGTTCTCAGGGCATATTTTAGCGTGAAGTTGAACGCATAATGTGCAGTGTTTAATCCGAGGCGTAAGAACACACAATGTGTGTAGTGCATATTATTTAAAACGTGCCGTTGAAAAATGTGATTTCTGTGCGCAGCAGAAATTCGGAAAATGTGCAGTTCGGTAGAATTATAAGTGTAAAAATGCAGAATTTCAACTTACATTTCTCCGCCGGCACCCACCCCCACCCCCTGACGTGAATTCTGCACGGGAGGAAAAAACTCCGTCAGCACACCCCCCCTTGCTCCGACTTAGGCTAATAAACCAAACCGCTACCGGTACTTGAGTTGAAAAAAACTCTTTTACCGACAATGCTTGACTTCGAGTAAAATGAAAATATAGTAAAGATAGCCTTTTTAGCCATTTTAACATGCAAGTTAACATAAAACAGGTGACACAAAATCTAAAGATAATGAATTATTATTCTACTCCATCTCTCCTATCCCCAAGCCCTCATCTTGATCCATTCCACTTATTGGAATTGGTCTCTAAGAAAAAGCGGAGTTCTAGCATCAACCGCCAGCGAAGACCGACGAAAGTTTAGTGGAGTCCCCGCGGAGCTGCGTCGGAAAAATCTGCGCTCAGGGGCCCGACAGCTGAGTTGCAATTACTCGTCTTGGCGAGAAGTTATCGTGAGAGGAGGCAGCGAACAGCAGCGTGGACCTGGCTTACAGTGAGGTGCGCAAAAATACTGACGCGTCTGTTTTCCTCGTACTGGATATTTAGTGTGGCCGGCGTATAAGTGTATTTACAAAAGGCACGATGTCGAAGATTTAAAGTATCAGATAAAAATCAGATTAAATCAGTTATTTAATGACTTAATATAAATTTACATTTCTTCATACTTATGCGTTTTTTAAACTTTAGGAACCGTGTGCAGCACGAAGACTATATACAGTCCGATTCTGTGCAAGAGAACCGACACAGAATCGCTCCCCCTTCATTAGTCGCCTTTTACGACTCGCCCGGGTAGCGCTGGGCTGCAAGCTAATTATTTGTTCCCCGATCTGCAGGGGGTAGGCTACCTCTACGTCGTGTATACGACGTTAAACCTCTAATGCATCTTGTTCATCCCCTGCGAGTTTAAGGACCGTGTGTACGTAGTCGCAAAGACTATTACAGTCCGGTTCTCTGCCTCGGCCTCGGCTTTACCAAGCACAGAACCGCTCCCGCCTCTTATGTCGCCTTTTACGACTCGCCCGGGGAACTCTGGGCTACAGGTTAATTCTTTATTTCCCGACCCGCAGGGGTTAACTTCTAACGCAGCTCTACTTCGAGTCTTTATACAACCACTGCATAGGCTACGAGCCACCCACGGCGGAGCCGCGCAGGGCAAACGACAGCAAAGGAGTTTCTTTCTTTGCGCCACGGTGCAGATCGAGCGCCAGTGCGGAGTCGTTTCATCACAACCCGTTAGCGACTGTTGGCGCTAATCGCCACAGATTAGACGTCGGCGGATATTAAAGCGTCCGATCGACGAGAGAGAAACGTCCCGGTCTCGGGGGAATATCGCCCGGTGATTCTCCACGAACGCGGTCCGGAGCTGCAGCGGTTCCGGCCTTCCAAAATAGGGGGAGGGGGGAGTCGGGGGGGGGGCTTGAAAGTGTAAGAACGGATGACATTTTTTCTTTCCGTCCAGAACTTACCCAGCTAGCCGGGGAACAAAGAATAGACTTGCCGCACGGAGTGGGCGAGTCGTAGAAGGCGACTAAAGAAGGGGGCGCGGTTCTGTGGCGGCCCTCTTACACAGAACCGGACTGTATTAGTCTTTTTTACTAGACACGGTCCTTAAACTACAACCCGTACAGAACTCACAAGAGGGCTGGGGTTTCGAGAGGGGTGAGGGGGCGGGTGGGGGGTGCTGACAGACATTTTGCCCTTCGAGTTTGAGATAACACAGAGCCTCTACTTTCACTGCAGGGGGCTTAAAATCCATGACAGGGGGGCCTTGACACCCCTAAATCCTACTTTTATAATGTCCATTTTTTATTTAGGTAGGATTGGCATAAAGTAACTGGGGGCTTGAAACCCTAATTGGGGGGGGCGGGGCTTGCCCCCCACCCCCTGAAACCGTCACTGGTCCGGAATTGGCGAATAAGAGAGTGCATCGAAATAGCAACGTTCGAAATGAAACGAATGAAATTCAACGTCATTTCCTGGCCGCACAAGAAGGAGTGTCGAAATTGACGCGGAAGTTAAAAGCTCATATCGGAAATTAAGGGTATTTGAATAAGCGCGTTAGATGTCAAGGTAAAAATTTGAAAGGATAAAATGGATTTAGATTATAGTAACTATTTCTTCGTTTATTTGCGAAAAGTCTGACAAACCGCAGCCCAGAACAAGCACCAACAAGTTTGTCATATAAATAAATAAATAAAGCTAGCCAATGGCAATGTTGCGCGATGAATTAATAATTTCATAACCATAATTTTGGTTATTATTAGGTTTATGGGTTATTATTTGGTTATTATTAAACCGTATATTGTTTTTCACTGGCGTCACCATTACTTCAATGTCAAGTTTGTCGACCGACAGAGCAAACTAGGCCTGAGGCCTACAGGCCTACACTAAGGTTAGTGGACCAATAAGTGCACACGAAACAATAACAGACTTTCACTACAATAACTTTACTGCACGCAGCTTAAACAACATAAAAACTGCACAGATAAGCTTAGGCCTGTAACAAACGCAAGTAATAAAACTCATACATAAAAAGGGTATATAAATAAATAGTCAACAGCTGAATCGTTGAACCCTCATTAATTTCCACAATTCGTCCATTCTTTTGTGCGTGAACAAAAATTAGAAGTCGTTTTCTGTAAGTCTTCAAAATAAGCCCCTATAGGCCTACTACGAAGTCATACTCGATAAGGTCAAAACAAGGAAATTATACTAAATTTAATTAACACTCTCGAGTTAGTAACGGATCGATGAATCGTGACCAAATCGCTAAGTTTGAAAATGATCACGTCACGATTCGTCAATTGAAAATGAGCATTCTTAATCAAAATGTTGCTTATGCATAAAAGCTAATTGGACGACGCGCAAGTTATTTATTAACGTCACAAAGGAAATGTTGCGGTACTTATTTGCTCACTGGAGCAAAACAATCACGGTGCAATCAATCTCACAGATGTTATTACTTCATCTGCAGTATCAAGGGACTGGAGATATTAAAGACCCACGCTACGTGTGGCGAGTTGTATTTATTTGGAAGGGGGGGGGGAGAGAAGTGGGATTGCATAGATGTATATGTCAGGAGCCCATTCGGGCGCTGATCGTCGGGGGAAGGAAAGGGGGGATTTTCTGGAGATTAAAAAACCACGAGCGGGGTAGTACTAGAAGTCTAATGATCTGAAAGATATCATGCCATGGCTGCCTCCCCGTGTTTTCGCTTTCACGGGGGCGATATTTCTAATCTGGACAACTAATATAGGAAGAATAGCAGGGAAATAGCAAGCCTATTCATGGTAACTCTACATGTCAATTAATATTTGGTTACTTAAGATCAAAGTGACCGGATATTTTAGTCACTGGCAACATCTGGCAACATAGCACTTGGCTGCGATGCTATATGTTAGTATAGTGAATGCAAGTAGGAATATGGTCTATAAAATATTGTTTCCCTCGTCGGGAGGAGTAGGCCTACGCCACGCAATGCGTCCCCGTGGTCCTGCAATGATCCTGGCGCAGCAGCGTATACGGCGTAGTGAGCGATAATAAAGAAATATCGCGTCCAGATAATTTTCCGCTCAGAAGCACTAATTGCCGTTTTATTGGATTACTTCGCTTTGTTCTTGCGCTCGTATACTCCAATATAACCGAGTCGCCGCCCAGTGCAATATTGTTTATGCAAACGCCCACACAGGCCAATGTAGCCCACATCGATGCGCTCATACAAATAGCACCATGGCCCACAGTCGGCCTAATTAGCAGAGTTCAGTTTGGCCCGTACAAAATAGTTGTAACGTTACGCCTGCTGCTTATAAAACCGGAGCAGTGCACTCTTATGCCTTTCAAAAAAGGAGTAGACCTAGATTAGGTCTACTCCACCGTCGTCCATTTTACGAGCAATGCTACTCCTACCAATTTTTAAATCCGAGTACAGAGTTTTTTTAATGTGTCGTTTTTGGAGTAAGGCTCATCAGGCCTACTCCTATTAAACTTATCCCTGTTAATCAGGTTAACGTTTCAGAGCCGAATGTCAGTTTGAGGTAAAGATGTCACAGGCTTATCTTAGAAGAGGCCAATAGGCATATGCTATATTGATGAAATAGAGGTAGCAGAGAGAAAATACTAAACTACTAGAGAGAGAGAGTGCGACTAAAACATAATCGCCTCCGGTGCTGTTGTAATAGTAGCAAAAGTTGTGAGCTTATAACGCAACTTCGCTCGCAACTTTGATGTTTGCGAATTGTGATTGAAGCTCTCTGCCTCTTCATGTTTCTGACTCGAAACGATCAAACGAGGTTACGGACGAGAAAAATTGAATCCATTAGGCTATTTCATATAGAAAAGGCCGATATAGAAAAATATGGGCTGATATAGACGTCAATTCTGGGGCGGAACGTAAGAGATTACATGCACGGGTTACAATCATTCTAATAATTGTAACGTCAATCATTACAATGGAGGATGTGGACTTAAAGTTTTTTTTGCACGTTTTACACAAAATTCGTATTCGTGCACGATACATATTTTTCGGCCCTTTTTGGAACAATGCGAACATCTAAAAAATGTAATGGAACCGATCAAAAGCCGAGAACAGATCGAACCAACGTTAATATTTCATGTTTTGAATCCTATACGGCAATAATTGATTGCTATTTAAGCCCAGTCAAACTGCCCACATTTAGGACGGTCAGAATAAATTTAATTAAGATTTAGAACGGCCAGAATTTTAATTAAATTGATATCCAACTATCGAGATGACGGTAACAATAACAAGGATTGTGAAGCTTCTAGGATCCTAGCTTTAGATTAGTTTCATTTAATTTCAGCAATAATTGCTTAAATGAAAAATGTTATGTTACTCGTGACTGTTGCTTTACCGAGAACAGGCATTTACACATTTGCAATTTATGCTTCCAGTTCGAATGTCGCGCATATCAGTGCAAAAGTTATCTCGCGAAGGTAAAATCATCTTTCATTCCGTCAGCGTTAATTTCGTCATCGTCGCCGAAGGCCGATGAAGCGAACGTTAAGCTAAACTCAAATAATAAGCTAATCAATGAAATATAATTATTGGAGATGTCCCGAGAAGATGCGAAGCCAATTACGCGACGACGCGGCAAATAATTATCGAAAGTCTTAATATGCGAGTCGATGTGACGTCTTATGATCGCCTTATGATCGCCCGTATACAATA
This sequence comes from Chamaedrilus cognettii, assembly GCA_034695025.1. Taxonomy (NCBI): domain Eukaryota; kingdom Metazoa; phylum Annelida; class Clitellata; order Enchytraeida; family Enchytraeidae; genus Chamaedrilus; species Chamaedrilus cognettii. The sequence goes on along the minus strand of JAQIWG010005323.1, from coordinate 6,004 downwards.
CCCGGCGCGTGCGGTCACGGGTCACGACTCAAACTATATCCCGGTCACGTGATTGGTCGTGACTCGGTCACGTGGCGCGTGACGTCATGACCATAGATCTAATGGTTATCGGTGGCTACAGGTTATGGGCGTGGACGTATACAGTTAAACGTGAAGGTCAATCTTTGTCTTCAATGGCATCAGGATTTAACATGAGCAGAAACAAGTGCACCATTCTTTTATTTCAGAGTCCAATTTATGCAAGATGTGCAGTTGTACGTGAGAATAATAATTATCGTTTATGACGTCCATTCTAATGCGTTACTGGCAAGCCTGCATGCCGTGTCCATGTTAACACAGGTCAAAGGTTTATATTGAAGCTGGGGTTTTATGGCCGGATGCCCTTCCTGTCGTCAACCAGATTAATAAATCATCCTGGACGAAATTTTAGCTGCTGCTATTATGACGGTTTTGCCTCCTGCAAGTCTGCGCTTAATTTTCATGATTTTTGCTGCCTATTATATACAGCATAGCTTCTGCAGCTTTATTTTCGCGCATGTAGCCTAATTTTTGCAAATTGGACTGATTTTTGCTTCAAAATTACATGCAAGCTAAAATTTAATCTTTCACAGTATAGTCTATATTTTCAAAATACGAACAGCGACTCAGTGTGTTTGTAAGCTTATATAGTATTTACCCGTCGTAGTCTCGGTACCCAGATCCATCTTCGCCCCAGTCCGCCCCCCACCGGCTCGCGTTGTCCACCCCTTGGTGCAGCAGGGGCCCTGAGGGGGCGCCCGGACCCCCTGCGGCCCCCCCGGCCCAAGCGAGGCAGGCGAGGGCAACCATAGCTGGGAGCAGCATGGGCAGACGCCCCGGGGTGCCGCCTCCGTGGTGGGGCATCGGGGGCTAGCGAGCGGGCAACGGGGAGTTACGAATGTTGGCCCAAACCTAAATGAAATTCAGAATTAGGATTAAATAATTATGGAGTGCATTTATTACTACTACAGCACATATGCTATACTACCTATGGGGTAGCCTATATTTATAATGCTAAAAGATTATTATTTTGTACATAGTCAGACTCAGTGGTTCTCAAACTTTTTCTTCAGCGGGCCACATTTTTGCTTAACAAAGTTTCGAGGGTCTGCACTCAGAAAAGGGGTCGGCACTCGGCAGCCAATTCCTTCTCGTTCAGAACTCACGACCGCTGGAGGGTTGGTACAGTGATGGAAACTTTTTCCTTCGGTGCAGGACCCGAGAAAGGGCGTACCACAGTGGCACGCCTAGAAACATCTGGCTAGGAAGGGGGAGGGGCACGTTGCATAGAGTTCAAATGTAATAACTAAATACATGTAAATTAAAAGTGAAAGAGAAAATCGGTAATGACTAATGAATCAAGAATAGTAAAAATCAGCTTTAATTTGCGGCCCTCGGTTTCGATGACGTCATCTTTACAAAAACAAAAAAGATGCTGGCTTAGTTTGGCCTATACTGATGTAGGACGCTATCGTCGCCTGGTGAAAGAAACAATCAAGCAATCATGAGCGCGCGAGTTGTGCGATTTAAGATCGGCGAATGTGGAAATATTAGGATGGGCTGGCTATACGATATAGCCAGAGCTTCGAACCTTTAAGCATTTTTCTTCTGGCGTCTATGTGCCAAGAAGAATAGAAATTTGACAGAATCGTTTTGTGGTGGCGTAATTGGGCCAGGCTTCACCCCTCCACCGTTGAGAAAAGTGAAGCGTTTTCACCAGTAGTCTATTTTATGCTGATTTTATACACTGTGTGCCCATGCACAAGCATACAGCCTAAAATAGTCACGACTTCCACTTAATTCCCTCCCCCCGCCCCCCAACTCATTACCTCCCCCCCTTCCTCCCACGTCAAATCATTCCGGCACTACCCACCGACCATGATTACTGTCAGCTTCTCAGGGTGGCTCATTAACGAGACGATCCCTGGTTTCACTCACGTTGATCGCTGCATGGATAGACCGTATCGTATCTCCAGGCTGGTAACGATGATACGACGCGGGTGGCACAAATTAGCGTATATCTGCGCTACTTAGACAACGACGCAATCACGCTACACCGCAGTTATTTCCGGAACGTAGGCCATATAATATTTCCTGTCCGCGCATTTAGGGTTAGATGCCAGATTAAGTCAAGCACGCGCTGTCATGGAAAGAGAGCCAATACGGCTATTGGAATTCGTGTGGATACACGGTAGTGACTCTCATTGAAAGACCAAATGCATTATCAAGAAGTGGGCTATCGAGCGTTGAAATAGGCCGTTCATACGTTCCTAGAGGTGTCCGGTGCTCGCATACAAATTCCATACCGTGGGCGGGGTTGCTTTTTCAGTTTCGTGCAAAACTCACTACCCGGGGCGGGATACGGATGAAACTTTTCATATTTTCTCCACAAAATGACTAAGTTGATGTTGTCAATAACAAAAGTGTCGTGCTTCGATCGTGTTACGATAATTTCAAATATATATATATTATATTCATCTATCTCCAGTGTCGTGCTTCGGTCGTGTTACGATAATTTAAAATATATATATTATATTCATTTATTTTCAGTCTCTAAAAACCCAGGTACCCGTGGTGCGTGTGCACCCCCGCCTCACAGGGGAGTGCCCGAACACTCTAAAGACTCTAATGGATCGACGCCGCTGGTATTACATGAAAAATAGAAGTTAACCAGAATTCTGACCACGTGACCTTCGACTGATCTGAGATCGCGCGCGGGAGGTCTTCGAATCGTTTCCCGGTGTAAACATCTGTTCGTCTGGGACGGTTCCACGTTGGGGATGAGAGTGCCCATCTCCATACATGTAGCTAGCGACGCCACTGAAGGCAAGGCAAAGTGAAGGAAATTAAGGCAATTAATGCAATCACCATCTCATGCCAACCAAGTTTGGAGAAGAAAATGCAGCATTTCTGTCAGCGTCAGCGTTCACCCCTCTCGCCCAGTCGCGAGTTTTTCACCGGAAGAAAAAGTATCAACTGACCCGAGTTACCCCCCCCCCCCCGCTTCTCCCCCATACCAACAATTTCAAAAACCGGCCCTGCTGTTCGTTACTTCACACTGACCAAACGATGAAATCTATAATTTACCGACACCAATGCGCCGATCCATTCGTGGGGGTCCGTGCAGCCCTACTAACGAAGGCCAGTCTGCACTAGATATCATATGCCTGCTACTAGATTTAGTAAAAGGCAACGAGTATAATTGCTAGCATTACGCGAATTGCCTTAGTAATAGTTTGTTATCTTACCGCGTTCCTTTCCTACATTTCGACGCGAGAAATAGGCTCTAGCATGGATCAATTTTTTTTTTGTGCCTTGGCGTTTTACGTCTGCAATAAGTGAAGCTGTCCGATTCAGAAGTCGCATCGGAAGCCAGTGTAGAGTCGAGTCATTATTTCAGTATCATTCGGAAAAAGATTTCCTCGGACTCGGCGCCATACTATTGCAGTATGTTATGTACAGTAGACATGACAATCAACCTTGTTTGCTTTATAAAATACACTCGGGAAATTCAATCCGCCGTTTGCCTGACTAGTTCAGAGCACACTCCGTGACGATAGAGTAGACCTGCATGTAGGCATACATGACTCAACGCCGGAAAAATTCCAGGGACAGGGGGGACACTAAGCTAAAAAAAACTGAGCACTGAGGGCACAAATTCTAGATAAAATAAGGTAGGCTACATTTCACTCAAAAAAAAAGAATTGTCTTATACTCGAAGTTTGACCAGTCCTTCCGTTCACTGGCGTCGCGTGTCAATTAATTCTTTTTTACACAGAACACTAATTCAGTATAGGCTACGGCATATTATAATGTGGGTGACCAGGTCTCGGATGCACTAAATGTAAGGCAAGCGTAGGGCTGGTCTTTCCAACACGGGTTAAATGGCGGTTCAGGATTTTGCCTATGCAAAAAAGTTGGCTAAATCCTGAATCACCATTAAATCCGTGTTGGAGAAACCAGCCGTTAGTATTTTTGACACAATTGATCAGCGTAGGCCTACACGCTGCACACCCAGCTAACACAGTAGTTGGACTATTATAGGCCTACTAAAGTTTTTTATTCATCCTAATTGCGATGATATACTAGCAGGCAGATCAACATACAAAAGATAAGCGAATCTCAACATACTGTACAAAGGATAAGCGAATGAGATAAAGATAGGCTTATAATTATGGAGCTTACCTCAGGTTAGGCGCCGTTAGCCTCTAGGCCTACTACAAAAACTTACGGCTCTAATAACCCTAAGTTGCTGTATTATCCGCGTCGGCAGCTATGATCGCAATTCTCGATAACGATGAGCAGCCTAGCGTTTTAATGTATTTTTTGGCTCTTACGCGCGCAATATGACATAGGCTTACAACATTGTAGTGTGTTCTATTACAGTACGTTAGGAATTCACGATAGGCCTGAGCTTAAACGATCGTCGATGGTTACTGGCATTGAACAGGCTCGCAGCAGCCGTCCGATCAGCTTCAGCAATAGTAGCATAATTACAGTACAAGCCACTAATGACTTGCAATAGGCTACACAGTCACTGAGACAACTGTTCCGCTGATATCCTGCGCGGTGTTGCCACTGACCTTAATGTGTAAAAAAAAGCATCGAACTTCGCTTACAAAAGCGCATTCAAGTTTTTTTTTATCAAATTGTCAATCAATTCTTTTATCTAAAAGCGCAATAATTCTTGTTCATAACCTCTCAAAATTGCATTGTAATCAAATTATTCGTAAGAAATGAAAATGTTAGCAAACAACAATTTGACATGCAAAAACGTATATTGAGCCTGCTACCTGAACGTCTAACGTCTACTGAGCCTACTCCTCAAAGACTTATTTTTTCTCTCGAGTTCAAGCTCACTATGTATGTCAAAATCAATGCCTTTCCAGAATATGACATATCTTCAATTCATTAGTCACAATAGGCTATTTGCAAATTTCTTCAAACTTACTTGATAAAAAAAATATTTTGTCAACGCTGCTGTCTTTCTAATCAACCTAGAAATGTCGATTTTTGCAAGCAGTTGTCCCCGTTGTTGCGACAATAGTATATAAAGTTGTATGAGTCTCAAAAGAACGAATTTGATCGGAAAAGCACACGAGTGGCTACGCAGTACACTAATCTCACGCTACATGACACGTCGTATACAAGTCCCGTGCAGGCTACAATTATTATTAGCTATAAGCTTAGCACAATAGGAGAACGGATGCTGCAGCGGGCCGAAACCTTCAAATTGGAATTCAGTAAATCATCGCAGGCTTGTGGGCCAGGCGGCGTAGTGTGCCCATCAAAACAGACGTGTGGATTAATTATTACTTTCTAAAGGCCTACGTGCATGGTGACGGTGGTGATTTGTCACCACCATTTCGAAAAGTGGTGATAGGCATGGTCACCACATTTGGAAAAGTGGTGATATTCACCACCACTGTTTCTTACCTGGTAAAATTACCTGAATGCGACAGAAGTGTAGCCTAAATTACCAATCTACAGCAGCTGATCGATGCCGCCCAGCTGCCTGCGCATGGACTGAACTTTCTTCACTTTCAGAAAAGTTTGAATCCACAAGAAAAGTCTACACGAGTTGTGAACTTCTTGTAGATTTTAACTTTTCTGAAGTGAACGTCTCTTAATTGCGGGTGTTACGCTCTTCGTGGATGCTTCGCTTAGACTACTTTTGAACGTGAACGAGTTTACGAAAAATTTAACACATGCTAAAGAAAACAAACCATCCACAATAAAACATGGCACCTGCAGATCAAGTTCACTGCAGGCCTTGTCTATAGCCAGGTGGCTATGGAAATGCCAGAAACTTTTGTCTTTATTCGACTAGGCCATGATTTAAAATTACAAATCAGGCTACTTTGTTTTCAGGGCGTGACAAAAAACATTTTAAAACCTTTTAAAGGAATACTATGTAAGTATGTATGTATATTGCACTTTTAACGCATCAAAAATATGTCATGCAAACGGAGATGAAAAAACACCA
>JAQIWG010005322.1:0-14685 GCA_034695025.1 Chamaedrilus cognettii | reverse complement strand
TTTATTAAATCGCGACCAGGGGGGGGGTTCGAGGGCGAAACTTTTTTTCAAAAAGCAAAGAGTACACTCAGGATCAGGTTCAGGATCAGGATCATGGACTAAATTTAAAATTACTTAAAATTACGGATCATAGACTCCATTTTAGAACGATCGACCTTCTGGACTCCGCAATATACTCTCAAGCCACATTTCTTGAAATAAAAAAAATTCAGAATTTTCTATGCCCGTCAAAATAATCCTACAACATTTCCACAAACTTCAACTTTGGCTCAACGCGGTCTCCACATTTTATTTATCATTGACTCCGCATTTTGTACCACGGTCTCCACGAATCGGCTGATCTCCGCGCTTAACTAATCCCTGACATGCACGCGTCCCTACGCTTTAGACTCTAATGCAGGGTTAGATTTGCTGAAAAGGAGCTAGGCTAGGGGGATCGACTTTTTTCCGCTTCAATCCAACCTCACGGGGGAGGAGGGGGGAGTGCTAACAGCAACTTTTAACAAACTAGGGGGTTCCAAAGCGAACTAGGGGGATTCAATGCAAGCTAGTATGGTTTAACCCCCTCCCAACCCCCCCCTGGCAAATCTAGCCCTGCTCCAATGTTATACTTTTAAATTAAAATTCGACCTGTTTTCCAAGCCGAAGTCCGGCAGCCATATCAGTTGTGGAGGCACGATAACGCGCTTCACTCCGCCGTACTCCTCTGGCTTCCAAGATAAATATTCGTCCGTCCAGCGCTGCAATGCGGCATAAAATGATCAAACTACAACGTAAGATCGTGCGCTTTATTTTCAAAAATACATGTTTCAGGTGAAAAATCGACTTTTTGGCCACCCCTTTAAAAACATTTTTTAATGTAAACAAAAATTCACGACGGTTAACTATATATAGTAAATCGTGGATAATGCATAATTTGATACAGCTATTTTGCGCAGCGTATTTAATTAAAATATTGTTTTTCAGTTAATTCAGCATTAGGCAAATGTGACTGCAAATACGGAACACCGGTTGTCCATAGGCCTATTATTTGAGGCTATAAACGATTTTGGTCCTATTATGGCCTACATGTATAACGTTTTTAATCATTTAAGATATACGCACAACAAGCAGTGAAATCATAAAAAAAATTCTCTATGCCAAACCGATAACAACAACAATCTAACTCAACTTCAGTTGAGTACAAAAATAGCTGCATCATACGTGACATGTATAGGCTTAGGCTATAGTCGATTTATAATGATCTTTGACTATAGGCTAAGCTGCGCCAGTTTTGAATCATCATAGTCAAGATCAAAGGGCTGAAGTTTCAACAACTTCAACAACGTGATTACAAATGATTAGATGCTAGGAACACACACAAATTCTTTTCAAAAGCCCTCTGGAGATCTCTTCAAACGTCGTCAACTTAAATCGTCAGCTCAGTACGGTCCTTTTCAAAAATTTTGAACTTCCTATGGAAACCTGCCGGTGACACCGGATAAATTTTCAATTTCCTTTCTGCATGAAGCTGACCGGAAAGGGTCGGCCCATGGAGGATATGGGCAGTGGGCGTCACAACTCTCAATACAGAATCAGGCCCATTACTACGCGTGTTCGGATCTTACGAAAGTCACGATTATTTAAAAATAATACAGACCTTTAACTAACGAAAGGGTAGGCCTATGTAAAACTTAACTAAGATGTAAAGTTTTCATTTAAAGGTAGTGAAATAAAATTAGCATGTGTCTCCCAAATTAAGACTGTATAAATGTAAATACACCCTGTCCCGATGAAAATGACCACACTTTAAACTTGTCATAACTCGGTAAAAAGTTATCAGATTAGTCTGAAACTTTATACACAACAACTGTAGCCATATTTACATCAACCTGAAAATTTGTAGAGAAATTCAAGCAATTTTGACAAAATTATGGCTGTTTTAAAGTAAGCACCGAAAATAAAAGTTGCCAACATTAGTTGCTGCCAACATTAGTGTGCCTACTATCAAGTTATAAACAAGCAGTCCAGAAATTTAGTCACAGCTGATGTTCAAAGTGTCATCCTTGTTCCTGTACACATGACAGAAGACGTGGTTCTATCCGCGTGACCCTCAGATATGGAGTGCAGAGCCTACACCTCTACAGGAGGAGCGTGTTTATCATACTCGCCTGCGTGACGTTAATCACCTGACGACTCGTTTGCTTGAAAAGTGGCGGCTGTTTTACCACAAAATCATAGATCCAGCAGTTAAATAGTGGGGTCCCCGTCTAATGTCATGTGTACGCGAACAAGGATGGATACTTTAAACATCAGCTGTGACTAAATTTCTGGACTGCTTGTTTGTAACTTGACAGTAGGCACACAATAGGCAGCAACTAATGTTGGCAACTTTTTTTCGGTTCTTATTTTAAAACAGCCATAATTTTGTCAAAATTTCTCGAATTTCTCTACAAATTTCCAAGTTAGTCTAGATATGGCTACAGTTGTTGTAAATAAAGTTTCAGACTAATCTCATAACTTTTGACCGAGTTATGACAAGTTTAAAGTGTGGTCATTTTCATCGAGACAGGGTGTAGTATGCATCGTATATGAGTATTATGCATGCAAAATTTAATTCAAAATATGAAGAATTGAAAAATGTTAAATTTGCGTCAGAAGTCACGAGGTAAGATTTTATAAACGATAGATATACACTCCATTTTTGCATCCATTACTCAAAATACTAATTACATTTTAAAGTTTGGACCAACCCGCACACGCCCTTCTTCTGTGCTGATTTTGGAAAGCCATAGCCTCCCTCCCCCCCCCCCCAGTTGGATAAAAGTATTTAATTCGACATGTAAAATGGGCAGAAAAGTCAGAAATTGCCCCTCCACTCGGATGATTGAGAGACTGCTGTACCAGACTGCGCTGCAGGCCGTTAGTCACTACATCTCAAATCAAAGACGACGGAACTGGGGAAGGAGACAGGGAGGTTTTTGTTCACCCCCGCAGGTTATCGATTTTAAGGAGTTTAAGGGGAAAAATTAATGGTCCGCATCCTGAAAAGCAGAACCAATTTTGAGAGCTTTTGTGAAGAAAAGTTCTCGTCAGCATCCCCCTCCCCTCCGCCCGTGAGTTTGGACTGGACGGGAAAACTTAATTATACAACTTCCTTCCCTGACTTCGCCCCCTCCACTCGCAAAAATATTCCGGCGTCCCTGCCTCAAATAATCTAAGGGGTAAAGCTTGGTTCAAAATCGAAGACTACTCTGATTCCTACCCTCCCTGAGGTAATCCTCCCCGTACTCCCGCTGAAGGTCGGGGGACAGCTGTGCCCAGGTCCGCTCGAGCATGACATTGACCGTACTGGGCGCGGTGATGTTCGTCTTGAAGAACCCGGGCTCGATCAGGAGCGCCTTGACTCCAAACGGAAGCATCTGCCGTCTGAGCCAAAGCATTCTTAAAGATATTTTGAACTCCTCATTAGGCCCTGTTGAATTTTTTAATTGTCCCTGGTTGCTACATGTATTACCTGGTTTGGCGAAACAACTTGGATTGATATGCTGGTTTGGGGGGGGGGAAGCGGGGGGAGGATCTTGGTTTGGCTTGATATGTCTTACCTCAGCATAGATTAGCATTGACAAAGCTTGATATGACATGCTGGTCAATTCTCCCCCCCCCCCCTGGGGGGGGGAGGAAAGATGCATCCCCTGTCATCTTCAACGTAGAGTCGCCCTGATCCCAACACTTGCTTGCATCCTTTTTTGCAGCATTTTTCTTAGGGAGGGTGTTTAAGTTTCATTGTGGGCGCAGTTCTGTGAAAGACGCACGAGCGAGAGTACGGAGTAGGGACGGAAAAGCCTAGCTAAATCTAGCAAACGCATTTTTTACAACTCCCCCCGCCAAGGGGGTGTTACACACCCGCCTCAGGGAATTAGCCCTTGGAAAGTGTTCAACCAGAACTGGGGGGGGGGGAGGGTGTCAACTCCCCAGGAGGGTTGTCTGTGAAATTTCCTGCTTGCCTGAGAGAGTCGGTGTAGGCCTCTACGCCAAATTTGGAGATGGTGTAGGGGACGGCGGCAGCGTACGCGTACCGTCCCAGAATGCTCGCCGTGTTGACCACACGACCGCGCACCAGCTGTCGAATGGGAAACGCACCAATTTGAAATATACAAGTGTAATTAGTTTATTGTATACTATTTATCAGTACTACAGGGTGCGACAGCTAAATGCAGGCCTATCTAATTTCAAAACGTCACATCCAAACTTGTTCATTTCTTTAGGGATTCAAATAATTTGAACGCTGATAAGCTGAGAAAAGATGAAAATTTTCGTTACAAAACAGCATTGGACGTTAAGATTGACAATGGTGGCGTAGGCCAACGCGGTTTTGAAACGCTGAGCAGTTGCATTCGGCCTGTTTTACAAGGAGCAGGCGTAACGCTACGCGTGTTATATCAGGACCACGCTTAACTCGGCTCATACTGACTACGCCACTGATTGCAGTAATTAATTATTATATACGTAGCGACCTTAACTAGCGGAAGAAAGGTAGCGGTCACGTCGATCAGCCCGTACAGGTTGACGTCGGCGCACTGTCTGTAGTCGTCGAGCGTCATCCACTCGATGGGGCCCCCTCGCCCCCCCACCCCCGCGTTGTTCATTATCCCCCACAACCCTGCAACGCATTAGTAATTAGTTAAAACCCAATGCAAAACGAAAATGACCCTAGGCTTACGCTACTTTGGCCAATCCTATCCTATGCTCGATCATGCTGCGAACGCTACGTCACAGAGACGCCTGCTTTCGATGGACGGCAACACCATCGTGAGAGACTGAAACCTGAACTATTTAATTTTCCTATTCATAGTCCAGTGTCGGCCTATATGTACAGCTTGACTCTTCATATAGCATTCTATTCATCATTAGCTCGTATGTGATAGTGCATAACAGTAGCTTGAACTGCTAGAATGGTTACGTGTGACTGTATAGCACCCTTGCGATGACTTAGGTCATGTCGCCGCGCTATATAAGTTGTCCGATATTGATTGATTGATTGATCATACAAACCTTTGCCGGGCGGCAGTTTGTTCTTGACGATCTCGTGGGCTCGTCGCACGCTCTCGGGCCGCGCCACGTCGAGCGGCACGGGGACGAGGCGGGGCGAGCAGGCCTTGCGCAGCGACACCTCCCCCGCCTCCGTCAGACACCCCGCAAACACGTGACAGCCGAGCGAGTCGAGGCGCCGAGCTAGTCTCTCGCCGAACCCCGTGTCGCACCCCGTCACGAGGATGAAGCGACCCTGGTAGTCACCTATGCAATAATACAACATAGTGAGCAATTAAATCTCACGTCTTAGGGTAGGGTTAAGGCGATACTTTCTTTTTCTTCTGAGCAAAAGTCACGGCCGGGGGAGGAGGGCGGATGGTAGACGCAATCAACAGCAGAAAACGGTTTGGATAAATACGGGCCTAAGAAAATAATTATTTAAAACAGCAACGGGTAATTCTGACGAGGACGACTTGTAATGTACACGTGCATGTTGCTGGCAAATAAATCGAGACCACAATGACACGTCATGACGTCATTGTCATCACGAACCTTCATAGTTTGTCAGTTAACAAATACTAACTGATAATTACTCACTGATTCTTGGAATGCGGATGAGTCGATCGAGCAGCTTGTACGTCAGAATCACCGCCAACACCAACAGAGCGCAGCATGCGCTGCAGCACTCCATGTTTCAGCTCAACCTTCGCAGCGACACCATAGAGCCAAATCTGTACAGTTACCTAAACAACAAGAAGTCAAATATGCAAGCGATATCAATCATGAATATATATCCATTTTTTCTAGACAGAGGATTTTCGGAGATAAAGAAATTGTTTACACCGGAGTAATATTATCGTTAAAGTGGGAGAATAGAGAATTTGGTGGTCCGCTCTGCGCGATAAGTAAACTAGTCTATAGCAAAGACTGATCCAGGTGGTGGGGGGTGGAACTTAAAGGGACGCATCCCTGACACCAGCACGAAAATAATTTTTGTGGTAACAAAACTGTTCATAAACAGTGGCCGATGTATCATGTGCGGCATAAAACGATCAAATGCAAGACTAAGAAAATGTAAGTAAATTTAAAAAAATTATGATCTCAGAAAATGTACGCAGAAATGCAACCCTAGAACTGTAGATGATTGCGTCAATATCGGCATACAATTTTAAGTAATCATTATAAACCCACACGCAGGCTCAGATGCGTTCAAAAGGTATAACTATTAGCGCACTGTATCTTGTCCTATATTACACTCACGTGCAATGTTGAGACAGCGCGTTGAATAATGGTAGTGGCTTATCTTCACATGCTGGGGCGCAGACGTGATTTTGCTTTGAGAAGGTGCAATCTTGATGATTTTGCGATAATGTTCGAACGATTAAGAAAAGGCATGCAAAATTCATTTCTGAACACCAAATGCTTGTTCGTATGTGTACATGTATAGCCCATCGCCAAATACCGTTTTGCAAAAAATGGCGTTGAATAACAGAGAGTAAAACGTAGACGCTAAACCTATTAAGGTAGTGTAGAGTTTGAAACAGCTGCATCGATTTGTGCAGATCGTTGATTTCTTTTGAAATGTGCCCAGATACGTGTACGTTGAGTTAAAACATGGGTGGGCGCGCAAAGGGTAGAGGTTCAACGTAGAACGTATAGTGTTGGTTGATTCAATTTTTTAGTAAACGTATTTGCATACCATAAACCAAAACCCCGTGCACGCTGGAAAATAAAGAATTGGGTTGCAGCCCAGTGCTCCCCAGGCGAGTCGTAAATGGCGACTAACGATGGATGAGCGGTCTGCGCGTGGCCCTCCGCAATGAACTGGGCCGTAATAACCTTCTGTGATACACACGGTTCTTAAACTCCCTAAACAGCCAACTTTAAACCAATTTTTTTCACGAAATAAGTCTAAAGCAAAACGTGCTGCAATTGCCGCATCAAATGCCTAGTCTCAATCCCAAACCTATTCCAAATTTTTTTAATGCAGACATTATCTCAAACTTAAAATACATAGGCTAACACAAATGACTTTTGGGTTTACTCTCACAGCATCAGTGTTTTACAAGGGAATATGAAACTTATTGCAGCCGTATCACCAAATGATTAAAATGCAAAGTTTTCTTCAGCTAACTTTATGTTTCGTGAAATAGCCTGTCTATTATATATTGTATAAGGGATCAGCTTAATAAATTCAAAATTTCACAGATTGGTGTCCCTCAAAATTCGAGCGTCAACTTACGGAGTGACTGATCGAAGGGGTGAAGGGTCGGTGGAGGGGGGCCAGTCGTCCTCTAATCCTCCCGTAGGGGCATGCACGTAGCCCACTTGATTCTCGCTCATCTAAAGTCACTTCGCCGAAGCAGTGTAGCGACTCCTGTGATTTTCCAATAAAAATTATGCTTTTTTGAGGCTCGTGTCCTTTATGAGCTATTTTAGTGAAAAAGATGTTGGTGACCAAAAAACATACGAGGGCACTGTGCCTGATATGTGGGCTGTCATGAATGAAACTCATTAATTACCTAGTTAATAGCTCATTAACCACATAGTAGATTTGAAGGCTTTGAAGTTCATATATCTAGATGTTCACTATTATTTATTTATAAATATGTGGATATAGTTAAAAGTAGTCATTTAGACATAGTCTATTTAAGACGAAAGTCAATAAAAATGTTGACCATCGTAAGGTTTTTTCGAAAAAAAAACTTTCGTCTCCATGCTCTCCCCCTTCCTCGCAAGCTCAATTCAAAGTGTCGATATTTGTTTGAGGGGAAGAGAAAGGGCAATTCATGTACGCCAAAATGCGTATTTTTCTTTAGAAGTTTTGTTCTATGGCGGCCAAATCACGTATACGCTACTGCATTTTGAAAGTTTTGCAACATGTGCTATACTGAGTTTAGCATACATGTAGTTTCTTTTTTTTACCGATCTTGCATTTTAGATACATTTGTAAATCTGTTTTTAACTGCAGTTGGCGCGTTAAACAGTGAGTGGGAACACTGCGACAAAGTCTAAAGTTCGCGAGACCCAGTTGATATGCTATCTCGATATGCTATCTCGATATGCTGCTCGCTCCTTCGCCTGTGGCGTTTAAAAATCAACAAGAGACAAACCTCTAATCTCCTGATTAATTAATAGGCCTAATGAATTAAATTAATTATTTGCAATCTGGGACAAGTCTTCGGTCTAAAAATCATTTGGTTCGGCGTGCCAGAGGTTCGAGTTGCGTGCAGTTATCAGCAAATCTTAAATTAGGGCATGCTCGTTTCGTTTCAGAACAAGGCAGAGAAATTGCAGGGTGCGCGAACACTGGAGAGGGGTGAGGGCGGACAATCTCTGCGACTGCGAGCAGATTGATCGATACTACATGTCGTAGAGGAATGCGATCTGACGAAGTTTACTGGAAGGTCTTGTAGGCCTTGAAGGCCTTCACCGCGTGCTACAACGGACGCTGAGGACTGGCTGAACAACAATGACATACGTTAGATAGATAGGGCAGGCTTATTGGTTTTAGAATCCCCGTTGCCTCTGACACGATTTATTCAATAAGCTATAACGTAAGCCTGCGTGTGCGTTAAGGAATATCACGAATGAACATAAAGAGGACACCTAAACAGCAAGCATACATCGCGTGCATTAAAAGTCTGCAGGGCCTGTTTACCAAAATATATGATTTGATTGGACTAGATAAATTAGAACATTGTTTACCAAAATATTAGCCTCTTAGGTCAATTTTAGTCTTGAGGAGTTCTTAAGAAAAAAATTTTTTAGGCAAATTTTACATTTTGCTATATTGGAAACTCCGCACCGCCACGCGCTCTTAACCAAATGATGACGTCATTGCGGTCGGCGAATGGATTTAATTTCGTTCAAGACTGATATAGAGTTATGTCCAGGGTTCACTTTAGGAAACCCTTAAAAATAGGCCCCTACTCTTAAAATAGGGCCTACCAACTAAAACAATCTCAAATAGTTTCAGTCTGCTCACCGAAGTGAATCGATCAATGTAACAGTAACGTGCATAATCGTCAATGATAGACCGCTACACCATGCAGCTGCTGCGGATGCATATAATTGGTCATTTCTCGAAAGACGCGATAAGAATAGATTAAAATTTTGCAATTTCCATTGTGCGCCTCCCCTCAAATCAATTCCTGACAGTGCGACTCGGTGACTTAGAAGCGCTAAACCGTGACGACAGCGGGCGAGGCACTGGTCACGAGATCGTATCGTCTGCAGGTGACACCTTCACAACACCAGCACAACACCGACACAACACCGGCACAACACCAGCACAACACCGGCACAACACCGGCACAACACCAGCACAACACCGGCACAACACCGGCACAACACCATACTAATGCCAAGCGAGTTTTGTATCTTGGCCTCCATCTGAAGTCTTATTGGGCGTTCACAGACCGCAGTGCAAAGTGCAACATCTGCCGGTGCAAATATTCATACTTTGTTCTTCCTGTTTCTGTACGAAGGCTACCATGGCATGACGGGGAACAAAGAATTGGCTTGAAGCCCAGTGCTCCTCGGACGATTTGTAAAAGGCGACTAAAGAAGGGGGAGTGGCTCTGTGACGTCTCTCTTGCATAGGACCGGACGGTAGTCCTTGCGCTATAGACCTTTTAACACACGGTCCCTAAACTACAAGAAACAAACATCTTGTTTCTTAGCTACATGTATAAAGACAATCACGTCATTAACATATCTGCCACATTCGCTACGTAATCAGAATTGAATGACGCGTTCCTAGGCCCACATTTAAAATTTAGGACCCATGGCTTAGGCCTAAGCCATGGAGGGCCTATGATAGAGCATGAAGTGTCTCCAAGCAAACAGGCCGCTGTCTTGTTCACCGAATTCATGATCGCGTACATGTGCGTGTATGACATACTTGGTTATAAACACACGCCCACGTGACCAAGCGCCGCTATGGGCTGTAACCAAGGTCAGCTCTTGAGTTTGCATTAATGTTTGTCGGCTGCAATCGAGGCTTTATTTGCGGTGACGAACAATATCAGGCCTAGGTGCCTACAGACCCGCCACGAATTAGGGCCATTAAAGTCAAACGCTAGAGTAGGCTATCAGTCTAGTCGACTTTCTTTGACAGTAGGTCAATGATTATTAAAAGCGACATTAAAGGTCTATGAAGTTAGTCATTAGGCAGTTTAAACCTCAATATTGAGCTCATTGGTGGCTAAACAAATTAATTTTCTAAAGATGCGGCATAATTTTTCAAGGACTGCGCCATAATTATAGATTGTAGCGGGCTGGACAGGATCCTTGAAGGCGAAGGGAAAACGGAAGCTATTAACAGCCATATAAATATTGAAGCCGTTATATTAAGCGCGGCGTTTAAACAAATGTGCCAAAAATTAAGTTTTCAACGTTAGTTGCAAGGTATTGTGTGCCTCCAGTCAAGTGAGAACGATGAAGTCAAGAAAATGTCTTCACAGCTGGCGTGCCGCGTGCGGAGTGTCTTCCTTTCTCGCAAACATGTGACCGAAGCCGTAGTCTCTCAGGCATGGGGTGTAGACTCCACAAAATAAGAGCGCTTAGCATGCTGGCAGCTGACATTCGTGACGTTGATCAACCGAGGACGCGTCTGCTTGAAGAGTGGTCGCTGTTTAAACACATGATCATCAATTAGTGGCATTCGGGTTTTCTTTTGTGTGGCATTTTTCTTTTGTGACGGCATTTTCTTGACTTTTTATTTTGTCCCTTGACAATGCACGCAATGCTCTGCAGCTAATGTTGAAAACTTAATGATTTTCATTATTTGTTAAACGCACAAAATTTTGACAAAATGCTTCACATTGCTCAACAAAATTTGCTAGTAACTGGTGTTAGTATGGATGCTGTTGTAGTGCGGGCACAATACAGTAAAGGACGGTTGCTAGACTTCGATTTGAAGTGCGATTTTATTTTGTAGTCGGAATTATTCAATGAAAATATATGAAAGAATTGTATCGAATATTCTGATTGGTTAATTCGGACTACAAAATAAAATTGCACTTCAAATCGAAGTCTAGCAACCGGCCTTAATTCTCAGACAAATTAGTTAACTTTTGATCGCATTATGATAAAGTTTCAAGTCTTTCAGTTTCATTGGAATACGGTGTATCTTCATCAAGCAGGCTTAACCTAGCAATATTAGAGCAATGTAATAAAAGCATAGCTCAATGTTGTCCGCCCAGTAAAAAGCATGGAGCAACATGGCAAGGGTTTATTAGTTGGGCCAGTAGGTGTACGTATTGTAACATATTTAGAAAAATGCTTCTTGAAAATGAAAAAAAACATGTATTATAGTAGTTACATCATAGCCTATGTGAATTAGTATAGAGCTTTCTGTTCAAGTAGCAAAAAAGTAACTTTATATCAGATTTCAGCTAGTGACTGAATTCAGTTAGCCGATCACGATGGGACAGCTGGAGCTGTTCAAAGTTGTCTTCGATCATCCGGAACGAATCTATCTCCCGGGACAGTGCGTGAGCGGCCAAGTCTTTGTGACACTCGGGGAACAGAAGAAAATCAGAGGTAAGACTGCATAATATTTCTCAATATTAGCTGCCTGAAAGTCCTGGACTTCTGGTGACTTGATTAGGCCCATATACATGTAGAACGAGCGCTGTCGATGCTCGCCATAGAGACGCTACACGAGCCAGAGGTGCCAGAGACTGGAGGCGCGTGGGGTCCGGAAAGGGATTGGCAACTACCACAGAAATGATAGCATTTAATGTTGACAATGTTAGTATCGGTTGGTTGTTAAATATCGCTGGAGTTCAGAGGACTAACTTCAGTCCAGTTAGCAGTTAGCGTCACAGTTTATGGATATAGGACAATCCATTTTTGTGCTCCACGCGCGAGATAGGCACTCGCTTCAACGCTTATCTCAGATTATTTGAATACTGTGTGTGTTTTATTCTTTGTGAATGAAAATTTGCCAATTTAATTCAATTCAATTGAGCGGCGTGCCTAGGTGTAATAATTGGTATGTGATGCTCGAAGCGATAACGCTGAACGTGATGGGGTGGGCGCACGTCAGTTGGACGACGGGCAGCGGAAAGAACAGACGTCACCACTCGGGCTCAGAGGTCTACCTCAACCACACAGTCACGCTCCAGGGCACAGGTTACGACCGAATAAGAGCGCCCAAACACCTTTCGGTCAAAACAAAGGAAGTTTTGTCGTTAAAGACACTGGTTCGTAGAGAACTTGTCGAGCCGCCGACTGCTTGCGGTCGTTTGTCTTGACGCGCAGACCTGACGTCATGATCGCTTAGCGACGAATGCTGCATTCTTTTTGCTAAGGTCACAGCGACCTTAACGACGGCCCCTGGCGTTAGTTTGATCGACAGCGCGCACATCTAGCGGTCCCGTGCCTGTTCGGTCAAACGTACGCCACGGGGAACTTCCTTCATTTTGACCGAAAGGTGTGCGGGCACTATTAAGCAGACGACGCTTTTGAAAGACAAGAGTCTTGCTCTTTATAAAAAAGGCTTGTGTGCGAAATGTTGCGTTTCATTCACGACAGTGGCAAACGCGGACTATGTGAATGGTGCTTTATCAGGTGCAAAAACTATGTGCATTATAGGTGCTTATTGTATGTGAAACACCGTTTGGCGCATCCACGACAGAACTGATCATGATCATCTCGCATTTGAGCGGTGAGTTAGGCCTAATTCCGACCTCGCTTTTAAGTGGTAGCCTAAGTTATCACACGATGCTTTTTTTAATGCCTGTATATGTATATTTTGTATATGCTTGTGTCGGTTTGCACTACACTGCTATTGTGCGATTCCTAATGCTAGCACTGTCACTGCACCCAAGTCAATCCTAGTTCTAATTCATAGAGTGCTGTTTCAATAACAACCCAACGCACGATGATGCCTTCAGATGGCGGCGCCAGTTCGATGGAGCTGCCGGTGGGCGCCTACCAGTACCCGTTCAGCGTCCAACTCGCCCCGCTCCTGCCCGCCTCCTACGAGAGCGTGGTCGGTCACGTGCGCTACACGGCGCAGGCGACCATCGACCGACCGTGGAAGTTCAACCACCACGCCAAGGAGGCGTTCATCGTCCCCGCCCTGCTGAACCTCAACCTCGAACCGCCTGAGCTGAGGGTGAGCTGATGACCTCATCACGCTACATACTGAAAAACATAATATTTTTCATTGTTTGACTGACGCATCAATGACGCGCCGGTCCAGCTTTTCCCACTCATCCACGATGCGCTGTTATGATATAAGCAAACTGTAAGGAAATCAAGATAAATATTTAACGAGCAGCGGTACAATAGCATAGTCCTACACGACGTTAAAAGTTTCATGTAAGTCAATTGGCAATTGGTTGAATGATAATGATCATTCTACAGGCTCCCGTTTTTCTGAATCACCGTGTATACAGGGTGTGTTCACTATTACAGACCTACATGTGAATATCTGTTTTTCTGCAGATGCCGTTCGAGTTGACGGATAACCGGACGGTGACGTGTCTGTGCTGCGTGGGTCGGGGCGGCAAGGTGGAGGCTCACGTGACGCTCAACAGACTAGGGTTCGTGGCGGGGGACACGCTCTACGTGAGCGGGGAGATACGCAACAACGGCAGCTCCACTGTCGGACCCGCAGTGGCTTCCATTGTCCAGGTAGGACCCAGGACGGCAAGCAATGTCTACAATTATAGGCTATTAATCTAAACGATAATGCCGTCGAGCCAAAGATATTGATAATCCTATCCTTATTTAACGGATGTAGCCTGCGTGCATGCGCTCCCTTTAAGCCCTTTTGATTATGACGTCACGAAGATCTTTAGCAAAGCTTATTGGGCTGGGGCCTTATTTATGTACATTTCTTAAGATTTTCTTAAATTTTGTTGTAAATCAAATTTAAAACAAATAAAATTCAATCGCGGACCGCCGTGACGTCATCATTCGGTTCGCGCGCTCCTGGACGGAGTTTCCAATAAAACAGATAATATTTTTATAAGTTCTTCTTAAGACAATCTTAAGACTAAAATTGTCATAAGATAGCTTCCTAAATGAGGAACCTGGACGTTGAGAGTTAGTTTTTGACCATCAGTCTAAGAATGGCTGCGGGTTCTGTGGGCTCCAGAAGAAGGGCTAAGGGTCTTAAGGGCTATACGCGGAAAGGGCTAGCGGGGCACCGGCAGGGGCTGCTAGTATAGTTAATTTTAAGAAGTTAAATTAAAAGTTAAAGGTTAATTTTAAATAGAGTTAAGATAATCCGTCGAGCCGAAACTTCATGCAATAGATCAAATCTTGTGTTGCATGATGTTTAAAATAAAATGTGGTGTTTAATTTTTTATTCTAATTTTTTGAAGAAACGCTTTATTACACATTTCTAGTCTCTTTGAATTGGTTTCTGTGTTTTGTCTTGTCCACGTAGTAGTATATTAAATCCAACGCTGTATGCATAAATATATGTCTTTTATTCGCCAAAACAATGACAGCACATCATCATATCAAACCGAAAATAAATGAATAAAAATATGTGACTGCGCTCCTTTGCGCAGCAAACAGTATACCGGACGCGGGCGGAGGGCTACAGCTCCTCGACGTTTAGGGTCCACACAGTCGTCTCGACAATCGGCAAGAAGATTGGGGCCCGGGACGTGGACGTCTGGTCCCGTGTGCCCCTCCTCGTTC